>JAMKCH010028775.1:0-92359 GCA_023653785.1 Ophioderma brevispina | reverse complement strand
TCGCAGATATTTTGCAGAAAAACAGTACGGTGCAGCCAGACATGTGTTATCACATTTCACACCAGCCAAGACGGTGTAAGTTTTTTTTTAGCTTCCTGACATGTCCCATTCTCAAATACATTCTTAATTTTTGGGGGAAAGGTGCAAGACATCCAAAAATTGAACCTTTTTTGTCCAAGTGGACTTAACCCTCTAAAAACGGTCCTTTTGTGAACTTTTTAAACATCTCCATCAAAAAATGACACCTTGTCAATATTTCTCGCTAAATTTTGGACATTGTTTATAAAAAAAATACACAAAAAGTGACCTTTTGCCCCTTTTGTGATTTTTTGTTGGGGGTGCACCCCCCTACGTATGGACCTTGGACCTGGGTGTATATCATCCAATGTAACCATACTCATACATCTCTGCAGTATGGAGTGACATCAGTTTTGTACACAGCAAGTTAAGATGCTCTGTGTCATTGGGGCTGAATGTTGGGCAATTGATACTGTGGATGTCAACATGCAACAATGGCTTACTATTAGGGTTATAAATGAGAATCCACTTGCTCAAAGTGGGGGGAAGGTTTGATATGTTGTTTTCTATAGTTTGAAGATGCCTGAATCAGAATTTTTGGGCCCAACCTCTAGGAAATGTGGGGAACTTGAACATAATGGGGTAAAAATTTGTATAGGGGTAAATTTGAATCAAGTCAAATTGTGTTTAAATGTATCACATTGATTCTCTTTTAAAGGGTTAAAAATTATCTTTGTCTAGGTTTCTGACCTTAGTTTACAGGTACAGCCCTTTAAAGGGGCATTTCGTGATCCACCGCCCGTCCCCCCCGACTTACATAACAAAAATTTAGATTTTTATCATCTATGAACCGCAGCCTTAGTCATCCATGTGTTCCTAATCTTAAGTGCAAATTCGGAACCTTCATATCGTTAAGAAATTCGCAATTTTGTATTTTCTGTCCTTAACCGGATAGAAATTACAACGCACGGGTCCTATATGACGCGTGGGAAACAAGTAATTACTCATACCACAAAAACGCAAGATCGTGATAAACTCAAATTTTGGAATAACCTTTTGTCTAGGATATCTAGTGGAACAAATGGAATAAACAGAAGGTGCTGGACACAAATGCACCTTTACGGTTCACGGTCATCCTGGGGAACCTTACCCAATGGCTCTGATTTTGTTGGAACTGGTGTCAATGGGTTCACCTTGCCTATTTGACACTAGTGGCATTTGGGCTTTCATACTAGTGTTCAAAATGTGAGAAGGGTCGACATGGTCTATAGGGTCACCAAACATCTCAAATTGTATACAGAGCGGTCATCCAAAGCATTCTAATGCATTTTCTGCTTCAGTATGACCAGAGAATAATTTGACACCATTTCAACAAAATCTGAGCACTGGATATTTTTTTGCCCCTTGTCACATTCCAAAGTCCAAGTCATCTCAGTACCCCAAGTTAAGAAAAGATCATGTTGTAATTGTGAACGCCATGTGACAATAGCGGTTTCGAGAACCACCTTGTTGTTAAAATATTTGTCTTACTGTTAAGGAATGAGACCCACACCATAACCAGTAAGAGGCCCCTTTTGACATGAGGGTTTCATGTTTTGAAATTGTAGTCAAAACTTTATAATTATACTCAAGTTCCTATGAATTTTAACTCCATTTTTATTATTGCTTTTGTTGACAGATACTCCTATGCAGTAGTTGGAATTAACCTTACCAGTATGGCCTACACCTTTCTATCCCATGGCCTCACTGAATTATCATTTTTACAACAAAGTACAAGGAAAGCCTTCTGTGGAACATTTCATCAAGTTTACAGTAAGTTGATTCTTCTGGGCTGACATTCCTATAACTGCCACAGTCTTTCCAATCTGATTTTGCTTTATCCAGAAGAGTCAAATTTAAGGGTTACATGTAGTCAGTGCATTGTCTCTATGGTATGCAGGGTCTGGAGCAGTGTTGTTACATTAGATCCTCAATCATTATTCAATACAATTCAGTGTATAACCTCAAGGTTTGAGTTTGATGGGCTATTTTGAAATAAATTGTTTTCATTCATGTTTTTGGTCTAAAATCCTTGAACAGACTTTTTCATGTCATTGAGTATTAAAATACTCAATGACTTTTGAGATAGCCCAATTTTTATACATTGTTAAATATTGGTAGAATTTTGTCAAATTTCAATGTATTAAAGTGACAGGAGGAGATTTTTTTAGGATACAAATTTCTCTCAAATTTCACTGGATCGGTTGTAGACCACCTACCGAGAACATTTCGAAGGTTTATTGGACAAAAAGTTGCAAAAAGAAAACCGCAAACCTTGTTTTGAACTTGCCTGCTATCGTAATCGCTCCCCATAGAAAACCTTGCTTTGACTAAACTACTAAATCATCATCTTATTACATAAAGACGGCGTATTCGGCTTTTAATTCACTTCAGGTGTTATCTAATACATTGGTAAGCATTCCAAAATATGTAAAAAACCGGGGTTCAAGAAAATTGGGGGCGCTTCTTCCTGGCAAAATCTCCTCATTGTCGTCTTTAAAGGGCATAACAAGAGAATTCATGTCGTCCATTTTTTATAGTGATTGTTATAGTGATTTCATATAGATAGACATTTAATAGATTCCTTACCTTTTATTTGGCTACAGAAATAACTTAAAATGAAAACAAAAGGTGATTTATATTTCAGTATATTCAATTTCATATTTGCTCCTATAGGAAATTAGAAATTTCACACTTTTTGAACCAAAGAACAGTTCTCAGCTTAATCTTTACAGCTGGGTATTGTTATGACGTCTCGTAGGCGTCAAAGGTCAGAAATACCTTTCAAACACAAACAAATGAGCCTTGTGCACAAGTGATCTTAATTTTATATAGTATAACAGATTTTAATGATTTGTAATTGGTTCAAGAATTTGGTATGTCCAAAACATTACATAAATCAAAATTACACAATTACACACAATTTATATAACTGATACTTAATGTTCAAAAAAGGCGTTGCAGTTCAACGATGATATGTCCTCTCAGCGAAGACTCCAAAATGACAGCGCACAAGTTCATACAAAACAAAGGTAATATATTCCAAGGGAATCTTCTCAGTCCTGAAGGTAATCTTGTCCAGCAGTTCAAGACGACGGGGCTTTCCCTCGACGACAAATGTTCCACAGTAATAAATCCAGGTAATATACCACCATCAGTCTGTCGCTATGTCCTCATATAGGACCAAAATTGGAATCCCTTTTTGATTCCAAAACTGAAGCTCTTTGGCTTAAAAGACGACAGAAGACAATTTAGCTATCAAGCTCCGGCGGCATCCAAAGTATTAAATCCTGGCACTAGATGTAGAACTCAAATCTACCATTATTGTAGAGTAAAACTAGCTATAATTATACTGTATAGCTCCAGAGCTCTGGTCTAGCTCCTGATTATAACTGCTGGCCTCAGTCCTTCAGTCACAACTACTATTTATCTTCACACAGCTAGATTCCCCTTTCTAACAATAATCATTACATCACCATCATGCATAAACATAACCTTACACTAGCTGACCAATCGGAATTCATCACCTGAATTACATCACTTCACATATATAACTCTATGGGGGAATTACCTATTCCTCAACATGTTTTGATCATAAAGCATAACAAGTGACTCAGTTACTAAGTTTAGCATTCTTGGGAAATTCCCCACTTCCCCTATTGTGCAATCTAAACAGGTGCACTTTGCAAAAACAAACTAGGATATTCCCATTCCCCTTTCTCTCTTTTATAGTAAACAAAATACTTTTCCCGTGAGAAAACTTTTCTCAAATAAAATTGAGAAAATAATATTTTTAAAAGTTTAATCAGAAAAATGGAGGCCATATAACAGTATATAATTGATAGAGAGCTTTAAATCAGTGCAAAAATCAGGATTTTCCCATTTGTTGGGGATGCCTGTTATTTGAAATATGTCGTTGCACCTTTAATGACATTTTTGGACATGTTCAAAATGTACTGATATTATTAAAATGTGTGTCCCATTTTGTGATTTCACGAGAATTGAAACAAACTTGGACAGAACCTTCTTTGAAATATTGATGAATGTATATCTCATTTTATAGGTTATCTTTTCTTTGAATTTGACAAGTTCTGGATAGCAGAAAAGCCCAGAGATGTAATGGACTTCAGTCGAATTCGAGACAAATTCCAAGAACGATTGACAGTGAAGCTACAGGACATGGACACAGTTTTGGAAACCGATTTTTCTACTAGTGTATAACCATTTTTTACATTACTCTCAATACTGGCTTTTTTATCTGTCAATTTGAAAGAGCACATCAGAAAGCAATGAATTCATGATTCATGTAAATCTGCAATTGAAATTTTAAAAAAAAAAAAAAAAAAAAAAAAAAAATATATGTATTTTCAACAAGTCGACTGACCTTAGAACTTTCAATTAGGGATTCAAACAAGTTACAAAGTGGTTCATCACAAATCAACAACAATGCATCAATGCGTCCGCATATTTTTTATCCCGCGAGGGCGGCTTTAGCCACCCGAGTGGGATAAAAATACGCGGACGCATCGGATGCAGAGTTGTTGATTTGTGATGAACCACTCTGTAACATGTGTTTGAATCCCTTTCAACAAAGAAAATCTTTTTGAAAACTTATTAATATCGTGTATAGAGGAACATAATTATTCTCACTATAATACTAAACTGTTCCTAGTTCACGGAAATCTTTCAGCAAAAATATTTTAGCAAAATCTAAAGCAAAACGATAGTTTTGGCAAGTTTGTTGCTTTGCAGTTTGCACACCGGTGTCCTAGCGCGTACTCAGAATTCCAAACATGACGAACAGTGCGTCGACTTAAGCGTACCGTGTAAACACACTTTCGTGAACACTGCACCGGGCGTAACGCGCTAATTGTATATCAACTGTGGGTTGATAACAAATCAACGGTACGCTCCTGTACAGGGAGATACGGTGAGTTGTTGAATTGAATATCCATATAAGCAGTACCACCAAGAGGAGGTCAAAGCAGATAATAAACCCAGACTTGGGTTCCTTGGGTCCTGTACAAAAAAAAATTACAGGACCCATAAAAATTGAATAAACCTGGTCTTCAGGGCCTATATGTAAAGGGGGCCCTTAATTCCAAGGTGGCCCTTAATTCCAAGGTGGCCCTGGGCCCACAATTTCTCTGCATGTAAGCTATAGATTATTGCCATGTTATTGGTAATTACAGCAAAATGCAATCTCATTTTATTTTAGTGTTTTGAATGTGGAGCAATTTTATGTCATTTTTGTTTAAAATCTAGAATTAAGAGTAAATATGTTGTATATTCTATTTTTGTAAACAAACCCATCTCAGTTGAAAAATGTCTTTCCTGTGTGCTGTAGAGTATAGAGCTCTCCAAGGGGAGTTTCCATAACCTGGCCCATCTGACACACTTTTTCTGACACACTTATGAATTCGGAAACCTTAACGGAATAAACCTGTGCTTTATTCCGCAAAGTGTGTCAGATGGGTCAGGTTACGGAAACTCCCCTCTCCAAGTGCTACTGCAATAAGTTGGCAGATACAGGTATGTATCAACGTTAAATTTGACTTGCACATATGATTTATTAAGTCAACGTGCTGATATTTATGTGTCTCAAGGTGATTTAGTAACTGGCGACCCTTATGAATTCAACAGTCATTATGGAATGAAGATTATGACGATCCTATCTTATGGGTCCATGAACTTATATAGGGAAAAAAATTACTTTGCCATTAGATTTAAGCTAGCTGACAAGGATAAATAGATCCTGTTAAGCTTTGTCAACGATGTTTCAATTATTAGGAGGGCAGGGCTTCGATTTATGAGTGGAAATTATGGGTAAAAAACAAGTACAAACAATTATTTGAATGTTCCACATGCACTAAATTCGTATCGACTCATGAAAAAATTTATCAGGGTCACCAGTGAGTTAGGTTACCAAACGACACTCAGTATGGGCAATCAATACATTTTGAAACTAGTTTTGATCAAATTTGACTGTGAAAACTTGTTTGATATCCCTGAATGTAGAAAGTAATGTGTAAGACCACCCGACCTAAGAAACATTTTCCATAAAAGGATTTTTATTGTGACTTCATCTAATTTAAATATTACTTGTTAGCCAATTGCAAGCATAACTTGCATTGAGTATGTAAATGTGGGAGGTGTTTCATGCTGGTTCCATTTTTTTGGTGGGGGTATCTGATGATTTAAAGTGGCACTGGCATCATTTCACAAAAAAAAAATTGAATTTCCTTAAGTTGCTCCAAATGTGGTCTAAGACCTTAGAAGAATATGGATATATATTTTACACACAAAATTAATACCCCATCACACCATATCGAGCCATAATAAAGGGCAAAGACATCCCGTAATTTGTAGGCTAATTATTTTGGTTTGCTGAACTTTAATCAATAAATGTGTACTATTATCTAATATCACATCTCATACTCATTGATATTAAAGTCACAAGGTATAGAGTGCTACAAAGAGGATCAACCCTGGCGTGTGTTTAGCACCATAATCCTTCAGCTTCTGTGTCCTGCTGAATTAAACCACCCGGAGTGGTTTTTAATTATAAATTGTTTGTTTACCCATAGGCCACTTATTTGGCTTAATCAGTTCAGGTGTGAGGGCTAAATTAATATATAAACCTAACACCATGCAAAAATATCAATTTTGAAAACTTGAGGTACACTATTTTCCAAATGTGGCAAGTGTCAATTTAAACTTCCAACTACAACAAGAGGGCCATATCCGATAAAGTGTTCAAAGTCTTTTTATGTTCCGCTCACATTGCTAGCACAGTTTTAAAGCTTTTTTGGCCTTTAAGAATGAATGTTTTATTATATAAATTATACTAGGAGTTATGTTTTCAAAATGAGCTCGGACTAGATGTTTAACCGGATAAAGTACAAGCATCAGGCAAAGATGCATATTCTTGCTTTTCGCCATTCCGCCAGCCCAAAACCCCGTTCTTTAAAATGTGTCCCTGCTCGGTACACCAGGCGCATACCACAGATTGCATTGCATTTCTATCAGCCTCTATTATGCACATTGTTAAGTTTAAAACATGATAATCTGGATTATTAAAGTTTCGCAAGAGTTTCCTCTGAGAGCATGTTCGCCATCCTGCATACCGATACGTTACGCTAATTCGAATGGAACAAACTTGCTTAAAAATAACTGAATACCTATTTTCCAATATTTGCTAACTCGAGAAGATTCAATGTTATATTCATACAGTTTTGCGCTAAAAATCTGGTTCAACGTAACCATTTTCCGCCCTAGTAATGAAAGAAATCCCTCCTGTACGTTCATACCGAGACAGATACTACATCTCCTGCTACTCTCGTGCAATCCGCGTTGATACATAATCGAATTACCACACCATGCTTAGTATGAAGGTAATACCTGATAACGTACTAGAGACTAAGCCGGTGAAGGCACTACTTTCATCAAGAACAGCACAACTAGGAAAAAGCCCTACAATACGTTACGACAGATTGTTACGAAAGTGTTAAACGTTGGGCAATATACTAAAATCGATATATTTTTTAGATCTCATGCATTGTTCCGTGTCGGGGGTGGGAGAATATTAAAGGTCCATGGCCCGTCGCTAATAGCCTCGTCCCCAGGGGGGTGGACCCCCAGATTTTACCGGAAGTGGTCAACAATTTTGGTATCAGCAGAAGGCTACTATTTTTCTCATTTACCATTGAAATCTTAGGGCAAGGATTTTGTTTTGGATGTTATCACGAAATGTGCGCATTTTGTTCGACAAATATTATTTTACACAGTAACTCAATGGGCTTACAAAATCCGTTTTTAAGGCTCTCACTCAAAACGGGTTAAATATCTCCGCGAAACTTTACAGATGAGGTTTTGGGTGATGGCCATTCTATCACGATGAACGTTATATAATTAAATCGGGCCATCCTCCTTTAAAGTTTTACGATTTTCAATGATTTTCAGGAATCCCTTATGTTGTATTTCGTCATTTTGGATACCAAACTTGACCTTTAACGGAGATGGCCCAAATGCTTCCGCCCTGACGCACTTCTGCAGTACACTATATCCTCAGGCAGTCGTGGTGGCTCTGATCGTAATATTGAGTAAGCGAAGTTAGGTGACAACCTTTGATGATGTCATACATTTGCATGATGCCAAACCACTTTCCGTCCTTGGAAAAGAAAACTCCCATGATAAACAAACAATACTTTCCTAGAAGTAAGAGCAAAACTTGTCATGTATATTTCCACAATTGTGGATGGCAATTGAGAGCTAGTTTTTATTGTCGGTTATTTGTACATTTTGTTACTATTATTTCCCTTCTTTTCTGTTAACAGGGATATGTCAGGGTAGGAAACCTAATTTGACCCAACAACCCTACCCAGCATATTGTTTTTGTATGGTTTAACAAACCCCAATCTATGCCTAGTTGGAATGGAATGATGTGGTTTATCTTGAAGTTCACTGCTCTGGACCAAATGTGAATTGCTTTCGGGGCTGCCAACCTTACTGGAAGGAACACTTAGCATTCAGCTGTCACGGTGTATGGATGGATGTGACTATGTCTTATCAACCAAAAAGTGCAAAAGGTAAACCTGATGGGTTGTGGTTAAAGGCAGCCCATTATATTCGATGAAATAGATGCTAAGACACGCGAACTGGAAATTCTAGTTTATTCGGGATTTCTTGGTGCTTAGTTTTATATGAAGTTTAACCCCAAACAAAGAATAGTTCTATTGTTATTATGGGCTGAACTGGTGAAAAGAAGGTATCAGTGCAGTATAATTGGGATGTCAAAGTGCAAAAGAGGGGTGTTTTTAAAGGTTACATGATACGCTCCTTCAAGACCACATTTGTTAATTGCAGGTCTTAATGAGGAGCCTTTTAGCTAGGCCAGTTCTGGAATGTATAAGTATAGGCATAAAAAATTTTACTGACTTGAATTATGCCCTGTATTATAAACTGGCAGCCTAGGTTGACAATGTGTTAACCTCTACTTATGGATGGGTGATTTTGCTCTAAGTTTCATTAGAGCAAAATCAGAGCATTAGCAGTGATAATGCGAGAGAATTCAAAAAAGATGTGAAAATGCATGTTTTAAATCATAAATCGGGGTAAGTGTGTACAATTCCATATAACTGTTTTAATGTAGAAGCAAACCACCAATAGTGAAAAAATATTTGAGGGAATTTCCGTCTCCGGCAAATAAACTCAGTGACGGCGTCTCAAAATGGCACTGTAATCAGATGATTGTGGTTTACACCAGTAGATTTGTGTTGAGGTCAAACTATTGATTATGGTGCAAATATCATGCTGAAAATCGTGATATCACCGGGGAAAGGCTTTTTTTATCTCAAGTCGGAATTTGATACGCACAGATAGAAAGTATCAAACATAGATAAAAAGATGCCTTGGCTTTTTAAAAGGTGCTTGTCCGATTTATGTGTATTGTGTGTTCTACTTGATATGAGAGCCTGGTACTTACAAATTACACCCCATAAGTACCGTGGGGAAACAAACTTGCGGTTTTGATGGTAGAGCATTTAATGCATATTGCAAAAGCTCTATTCAAGCTGTGTAATAGTGATGGTTAACATAAAACGCATTTTTTGGTTTTATATCGTGGGAAGGAAATGTTTGAGGGCTCAAATTTCAGGACGACAATGAGAAAATGGCCTTATCAGCTTATCAAAATGATACTACTTCGGAAAATCTGAAGGCGTCTCCAAAGACTTCGGAACACGCCCTAATACAACGGATTTCAAGCCAACCACTGCAGGTTAGTCTTGTTTATCCATGCCAACTAACAAAAATATTAAAAAATGAATTTTGATGGTTTTTTTCGAGTTTGATATTAGCAAATCCACATGCTTAAATTCCTTTAAACAACTTATTGTTTATTGAATATTGAAGATAATTTTTTATTGCGATAACAAGTAAAGTACTTGTAATTTTACATTTGTAAGGTTTGTTAAATATAAAACATGCAAACATCTTGCAACTCTTCCACAAGTGGGCCTGTGGATGGGAAAAAGTATGGTAAAAGGGAAATTTTATACACAGATTTATGATTATGAATTGAAATATTAGATGTAGATGTTATTTAGACATTCTAAAACATTCCAGACCAAACCCAGGAGGTAATTACTATTTTGGATGGTGCTACGATAACATGACTATCTATGAATCAATTAATTTGGCAAAATAATGTTGCATGTTTACATCAAAGTCATATTTGGGCACATTAAAGGTCCATTTTGAGAGATCTTTGTACTTTTTGTCATCACCACAGACATGATGTGATCTGGAAAAACTTGAAAATCGCACTTGATCAAGAATGCCTGCCGTCCAATTAGAGTTCCTTGTTAACTTTGTGTGTTACCTGGAGCTACCAGTGGAACAGTAATGGCAAATGCACGAAGTACAATGTTGGTTTAATTCATATGGTTTGTAATGGGCATCTTCATTTGTGCCACGGTCGTTCCTGGTTGGTTGAAACAAGACCAAAATACAGTGACGGCAGTCTTGAAACGACCAAATGACCACATCCGGAGCGTTTCTTTTCAAGATTGCCCACCACACATTAGGAATTACTAGGAAAGACTTGTCTACTTGTTAGGTTAAATCCCTTTTTATATCACTTGAAAATGTGAAGGAGAAACTTTTGTGTTGATTTATCATGTACCCCTTTAAAAACAGATTCTTTATATATAATGCTGTAAAATAGCAAATACCCCACTCTGAGGCAAAATAACAAAGATTTTGTTACATGTAGAACTTGAGGGGGGGGGGGGTACATTATGGAACTCTTGCCCAACAGAAAACAGCAAATTGCAGGCTTGAGACTGATCTTCCAGAAAAAAATGAAAGGGGGGTGACAAAAAACTGAAAAAAAGCTGTAAATCCAGCAAAAATAATACCCGAAAATCGGGGTGAAAATAAATGCATAAATGTGGGCCAAAAAACAACCTGAATTCAGTTTTTAAAAATGAAGATTTTTTTTTTTTTTTAAAAATTCAACATTTTGAGCTTAACACATGGTAAGGGAAATAGGACACACTATTCCTGAGTACTGGCACCCGCTACAGCTATCAACCCAAAACCCGAAGGGTGAGGGGGTGAAATAGAATGATTTTGTTCAGGAGTATCATGAGGTGACACAAGATTGCTTTGATAATTGTGTGTGTGTGTATGTGTTAGCATATCTGTCGTGGAAAACATGTTAATTTAAATAAATTGCCCACAGTTTCCCACATCATGCACACATTTTCATGCACTGAAGTAATGGTCCTTGGGTAGTGCCCCACAAGTTACCACTTTCAAGGGGGGTCAAAAGGCATCTAGAGGTCATTGGCCAAAATGGTGATGATTCTGAAATTACTTGAGTAGCCATGTATGCGATAATCTTCATGCCACATGGATACAATGGTCGGTGTGAGTGTCATGTGACCTTTGTCCACATTCACAAACCGTATTGACGGTAGACAACACATGCGTTCATTGTATTTTTCTATGAAAGACATCACACCCGATTGAAATTATTCATTCTGATGTAATTTACGAAGGCAAACATATGCAACATGAGCAGGCAAAATCACGGATAGTGAGTGGCTTTAATGCACTTCGTTCTTTAGGATAGATGGAGTTTGTGTCGCCTGCAAGGTTTGCAGGAAGACACATACCATAATCAAATTTTCTGTATGTCATTCCGTGTGCTATGTGTAGCGTTCAAGTTTCGGTAACCTTTCAAAGTGCTTGGGTTTGAATGCAAAACCAATTGCCACCAAACTCAGGTCAAAGGTCAACCATAGATGAATGCATGTCATGGTCGGGTAAAAGGTCACACACCAAGGATCAAGGTAATTAGAGGTCAACTTGTGCAGAGAATAAAAAAGGTGGATTGCGAAAACAGGCGACACTGGTGGTTTCGAGAAACTGTTGGTTAATAGATTGAAAGAGAGTATAAGGGTTGTTTTATTATCTGTTTAAACATGCATGATGTGTGCATACAAGATCATTAGATAATAATGCACAGGAAGATAGTATATGTACTATTGATGGACTGAATGTAAAGAATTGTTTTATGATGTGTTATTTGTTGTAATGCAGTGCCATTTACTAAACGTAGTTGAGAGATCTATATATGAATAGCCAAATTGAATTTAATTACTGTGTAACAGGTTAAATTAAGCTTATATTTGTATATCTTGTAAGAAATCAAACAACAAATTGTTAAATATTAGACAAACATGACAGGTCAAATCTGGACTTGATATAAACTAGACAAATGAAGGACCACAGATTTTGTTTGAAGAAACAGGTTTAAATTTCAAAAGTCCTTTCTGAGTTCAAAAGGATGCACTTCTTACAGGATAAACAATGCTCGAAAGCACAGAGTTTGAAATAATGGGTTGTAACATTTTGTGACCCCACTTTTTCTGCTCCAGTTGAATCTGCAGCCTTGACGGAATTAAAGTACAGTATCCATGCACTTTATTCCGTCAGGCTGCGGAATTTCAAAATGGAGAGAAAAGAAAGATGGGAGTAAAAGAAACCACCATCGGAACTCCACCACAATAGAGAGACCCGCCAATTCGGTCCAAGCTCCCTGCTCCTCACCACGCCATAACTCTCCACCCACCCAACACCCACCGCACATTCCCACTCCACCCCACACCTACCCAGCACACGGACCCTATCCATGGTTTCCTACTAGTCCTTACCGAACATACGATACGTCATGCTCAACGCTGAAGAACGACCCCCCACTCACACAACCTAAGCTCAACTAAGACAAGCCCTCAAGATGGCTATACCTAAGGCCTCCACCCCCACACCCCAGCCACCCCACCTCTCAGCTTCACCGTAGTCCGCCCGCTGACCAGTTTACGCCTGCACAACAACTCTCACCCCCCTCTCCACACTGCCTTTCGTCTTCCCGGCAGAGGAGACGTAAAAAAGTATCGTAATAAGATAAAAACAAGAATATAAGAAAAAAAAAAAAATAAATAATTGTTAAAGGGACAAAAACAGGTGCGTTGGGTTTTTGTTAAATTTCGTTTGTTTTGTTATTTATTTTGTAAAAGACTAGATGTTGATGATTGTTTTTTTGGGAAAAATAAAAACTATTCTCACAGAGAGGTAAGTTCAGAATTCTTAATGTTTTAAACCTTTCGAATAAAATAAACCGGTTTATTGCTAGGTGGTAAAATGAAATTGTTTTGGCCACAAACACTTGAAAAAGGAAGTATCCAGGGTGGGGTATTACTTGTTTGTTTTTTGCCTGTAGCCAATAATACTATGTGACATTGAAATTGTGAGGAAAATAAAATAAGTGGAAATTCAAAACAAGCTTTAATGGTTTATAGTGAAAAGTGGGGGATGAATTCAGTATTCTGCCCACCACAGCCTTCAACATACAGTTATTCCTTTGAGCTGACAGATTCATAGGGTTGTGGGGCAATACAAATATTCCGAAAGGGATTTGAGGATTGTTTTCCGATTTTAATTGTGAGGAGACCTTTATGGCAGCTTGATTTGTGTGTGACACGGGGTGTGGGGGGGGGTGGGGCGAGGGGTTTTTGCTTTTTTTGTTTTTGCTTTCTGGTATGTCAAAACACCCCCTGGTATTCGACTGTGAATTATGTAAGAGATAAAGGAAAGAGAAGCCACCGATTATGAAAAATAATGGTGTTTCATAAGGTTGGGTGAGCCTGTTAGAAAGACTAGCGGTGAGCCTTTTAGGCGAGCTGCTAGGTCGGAGTCTTAACAGGCAAGCAACAATTACAAGAGCAAAAATGTTTGATTTCCCTTTATAAATAGCGAAGAAGAAAGGAAAATTGCATGTTGTCTTACAAAAACTACATTTGGCTGATTGTAATCGACAGATAAGTAACAAGTAGAGTGGTAATCTGATGTTCACAATAAAACTTTATATTGAGTTATGCAGTTCTTTCAACTATTGTTCATTTCATATGTACCAACTGAGGGCTGAGGTGTTGAGAATGTCCTTGTTCAACTGTTCCTATATGTTTAACCATGAATATTAATACAGACCATTATTTTTCTCCGGAAGTCTCCAGAGACCACTTTCGGAAAATAATAACGGTATGATGAAATATCCATAAATTAATTTTAATTACTGTGTAAAAGGTTAAATCTAAGCTTATATTTGTATATCTTGTAAGAATAAACAACAAAATTGTAAAATTAGAAACATGACAAGGGTCAAAATTGACTGAATAACAGAAAATGAGGACACAGATTTTTCTGAAGCTACAGGCTTTTTAATAGTTCAAAGTCATTTTGTTCTAGGTTCAAAAGGGATTGCACTTATTACAGCGGATAAACACATGCTCGAAAGCACAGACGTTTAGAAAATCATGGGTGGTACATTTGTGACACCCCCAGTTGAATTCAGCCAAGCCTTGACGGAAATAAAGCTACAGTATCCCCTGCACTTTATTCCGTCAAGGCTGCGGAATTCAACTGGGAGCAGACAAAGTGGGGTCACAAAATGTACCAACCCCAGAAATCTTTAAATCGAGCAAAGTGGTGTTGGAATTGTAAAAGACTGATATGACTCAAAAACTATTCCACAGAGAGGTAAGTTCATGAATTCGTAAAATTGTTTAAACCTTCGAATAAATAGCCAAACCGGTTTATTGATAAGGTGGTAAAATGTGAAACTTGTTTTTGCCACAACATTGAAAAAGAGTATCAGGGTGCTGGGTATTACTAGTTTGTTTTTGCCTGATATAACAATAAGATATTGTGACATGGCAAGATAGGTGAGGAAAATAAAATTCAAGTGGAAATTCAGGAACTAAGCGTGTTCATGGTTTAGTTTAAAGTGAAGTGGGGGATGGAATTCAGTATTCTGCCACCACATCCTTCAACATACGGTTATTCAGTTGAGCCGCTGCCCAGAATACATAGGTTGTGGCCCACAATACTACTGATTCTTGCCAAAAGGGATTTTAGATTGTCCGATTTTAATGGCGAGAGACCTTATGGCAGCGTGATTAACCTTGTGTGTGTGTGTGTGGGGGGGGGGGGAGGGGTTTGTTGCATGTGTATGTCAAACACTGGTATTCTACTGTGAATTAGGAATAGATAAAGCACAGTTTTGACAAAAGAATGGTGTTTTGATAGTTTGGGGAAGCCTGTTAAGAAAAAGTACTAGCGGTGAGCCTTTGAGGCGAGCATCGCTAGGTCGGAGTCTAACAGGCAAGCAACAATAAAAGAGCAATGTTGTGATTGTCCCTTTAAATAGGGAAGAGAAATTTACATGAAATTAAAAAACTACTTGGCTGAATTGTAATCGACAGATAGCTAACAAGTAGATGGTAATTCGATGTTCACAATAAAATGTATATTGAGTTATCGTTCTTTCACTATTGTTCATTTCATTTGTACCAACTGAGGCTGAGGTGGTTGAGATTTTTTCCGTTGTTCAATGTCCTAATATGTTTAACCATGGTGAATATTCATCAGACCATTATTTTTCTCCGGAAGTGTTCAGAGACCACTTCGGAAAAAAAATAACGGTATGATGAATATTCATAGGTTTAAAAACTAGTCTTCTGACCCCTCACTGCTTTCTTAACTACTAGTATAAGACAGTGACAAAAAGCAGCAAAAATTGACGAAAAGAATGGGGTTAGATGTTTATAGAGCAATATAACACACACCAATGCAAATAAAGGGGGCACGGGTAAGATTCAGGCATCTAATCACTCATACTTCAGATTATAGTGGTGTATGGAGTTTCTATAGTATGAGTGATGAAGTTTGACACAGCAGAGACTGCCCCGCTGAATGATCGCGATCACTAAGAAGTAGAATTGAAACTACAGCAGACCCACCCCTTAAACCAAGGAACACTGCACCCTATCTAAACCATGCAATGTCCTTCCGCTACCCTGAAATCAATGTCCAATTGGTATCCATGTGTGTTAAAGTTTGCCCATGCATGGACACCTTAAATCCCATGCTTCATGATCAGGATTTCATGAAAGCTGGTGTTGGTCACTGGATATCAGTGAAGTAAAAAATAGCATTTCACACTGGCACGTAACCGACCTACTTAAAGAAAGTGTAGTTAAGAATATCATTGGAACAAAACAAGAAAATGAGGCTGATATGTTGAAATTGCCAGCAAAGGGTGTAATTTTTGATTGATAGCCCTCCACTGTGCCTCCCCAGATCATGTGATATATTGCCATCTTGAATTTCAACAGTTGCCGTTGTAGAACAACATTACTTGAACATTGGGATACTGAATTCCACCCGATGTGTCAAGCTACACGAATAACTGACAGGTCGAAGTGAGGGCTTGTTAAGATAAACTACAAAAAATTCTGTTTTAGCATGTTCAGACCCTTGTTGTTTACCTTATATAACTGAAATCATTGAGCGCAAAACAAAAGTTCACTGAATTCAGGAAAGTGTTCTCTAATTTGGTGTCCAAGAAATTTGCTTCATGGCCCCAAAACGTGTTTCATTCTAGACAAGTGACCTTAATGACGTTAACCTGATCATGACATGCATGTGTCTATGGTGGACCTATGACCTCAAGTTATAGGTTAAAAAAAATGCAGAAACAGTACTGTTCAAAGATAATTCAATGATGTGATATCCAGAGGGGAAGGGGGTTCTTAGTGGAAAATGGGGTACAGGGATGTGCAGCGTGAAGAGTATTCTCAGCCCTTGTTATCCCCCTGGCTTGAAAAAGCAGTAGTGGGGATTTTGCGAGAGCGCACATGTCCAGTGTATGTCTGTTCCAGTTTGGTTAGGTTTTCATTGTTAGGGTCTTCTTTAAAAAGGTGAAGTCACCAAGTAAAACCTAGCTTGGGTCAAAAGTTCAAGTGCAGGTTCCTTCTATTTTGAGGTAAAAATGGTCACATACAAAGGTCAAACGTCATCTGCGGTCATGTTGATGCCCTCCAACTGACAACTGTGCCAGCTAACCAACCTGTTTATACTGCCATCTGGCACGGGGGGCGCCACAGTTACTTGCTGTATTTTGGTGTGATTGGTCCTTTTCTTGAAAATTGTATAGAAGGGTGCATTTCTGTTGCAAGTATATTGTACATGGTCAATCAGGTATGAAGAGTGCATGCAAACCACAATGTGAAAAAATAGTGCTGCCAGATGGCCCAAAAATACATTTTAACAGTTGAGTTTTCTCCCAGCTTCAGGGGCTTCACACCAAAAACCTACAACCAAACCACACAACTTTAGGTATAAGGAGGGTAGCAAATCCATCATTTTTGTGTCGACTGACGTTAAGCAGAACGACACATAGGGATCACTTGTCCATCGTTGTTGATGTCTGTTGTGAAGAAAGGGTTAACATTTGCATGTAAGATCCACATACTTTGATGGGATTTTAAACCAAATTTGGGTCACAGGTGCAACACAATTACTTCTAAAGATAGACAAGCGGATTTCTCCACCAAACGGCGTAACCAAAACCAAGGTGCCCAAAAGTATTATAATGAGCATACGCACTTCATTCACATAGTTTTGGGCACCACCCATATTTGGTTTACGTATCGTCGCATTTGGAAAATCCTTTCATGCAATATTTTGAGACACGCCGTATTTTTATGTTCGTCACACTAACGAGTGAAAAACAACAACTGAATGCCCATGCTATCATTCGGACTCAATATCTCTGTTCCTAAGCAAAATCTACAGGGTACGGGAGACGTTCTGTGTCATTAGGATGCAGGAATCTTTGTTTCGCTCAAGGTTTCTCCATCGATTGCTTTTTCGCATATTGCAGAAAAAATCGGCCGATCGACAATGGAATACTGGGGAAATGGCAACACTGATAACATAACGCGTGACGCACAGAATTTGTAGGTGCGTGTGCTTGCGCCTCAACAGTGCGGACACGCAGTGCTTTTAAGCGCTTAAAAGCATCAGCACCAACCACGGTGCGCTGTGTGTGAGAGACATCTTTAACGGGCTTTGGGCTATTCCTACAATACAACGCATTCCCCTCTTGGTTAATTCTATCTCATGGTTGCAACATACATCCCCTTTGTTTAGCATAAATGTCAAAGGTCACATACCAAGGTCAAGGTCTGTAGGTCAAGTTGTAAAAATAGGCTGAAATGTAAAAGTAACCTCAATTTAAAAAGTTGAAGTTCAATTGGAACCATACTTAGTCTCAGGTGCAACATGGAATCCCTCATTTTTGATGAGGTCCAAGGTCACATACCAAGGTCAAATGTCATGTGATATTCAGTTTAAGATGAAAATTGACTCATGGGAAAACCAATTGAGGGGAACCAAGCTGGCTTTATGGAATTTTACATACAATCCCTCATTTGTTTTAAGGTCCAGGTCACATTCAGGTCAATGTCATGGTCACAAGCGGTCCGAGGACCGATTATTTTTTGTATATTTCTGGGTATTGTTTTAAACAACACCCGCTGCACATCCCTAAACCAAAATGAGAACCACCCAGCCGGCCGGGCGTGATGAAGAAAGTATCTGTATGGATAATAATGACTAAATATATCTGATTTTGTCTTTAATTAGGTGCTTTCAGTCACACAACTTGCGGGTATGGTTTGGATAGCAAAAATCTGGTTTTTTGATTTTTTTGTTTTTTTTGATTTCTGATAAAATACCACACTCATGACACTAAGACTTCATAACAAGCATGTTTTAAATACAAAGCAACATTTATTTTACACAAAAATCTACATGTACAATCTTCATACTTTTGGCCAAAGCCAGGTTTGCACCAAATTTTTATCTCAACTTTGTTTTCAAGTGTGCACTTATCTAACCCCTAATCTAGCACTGGACAAACCCCCATTGTCTTTTCATGAACTTAAACGCCTGGCTTTTAAGGAAAAATGCACAAAAATCTGGAAAGAACTTGGTTTTATTTCATCCTCAGTCCCAACAAGTTCATGCCAGACTCAAATGCACAAGTATACCATTTCCATTTAATTAATATAATCAAATTCCTCAGAAGCAAACAAAAGCAAATGTTTCCTGAAGAACCTTAACACAGTCCCATGTTTGCCTTGCTCACTTAAAAATTAATAAAGTTGAAAGTATTTGGGCTATTTCCATGGTTTGTGTGGTGGGCTCCATAACTTTTCAGAAACCATTAGGGTTCTAGGCCATTACGTAACTTTCTTTCCAGTGACATTTCTATTTTTTGATGGACGTCATAAACAATGGAACTGGGTGACTAAGTTATTGAACGACATCTGAATGCTTTTTATTACCCCGTACCCCAAATATAACCTAAATCTTTGGAAGATACTGGAATTAACAAGGTGTCATTCACGTTACAGATCCAGTAAAGAGTATTTGGCATCATTCCAATCGCTTTCCACCAAATTGTCTTGCTGAGTAATTAAATTATTTGATAATGTGGCATAACACAAAGTATAAAACTGAATTTTGTTTAATTGTTCGCAGAAAATAACCATTCTCCTTCCATTCCCCCCCAAGACAGGAACACAGAGGAAGGACAACATTTTCATAATCTTTAATCTGGTTTCTTGATAGTTTGTTTGATCATGACAAATGCTAATATCGAAACAGGTGGAACTGATACAGGCCAGCAAAGGATGAAATTCCACTCAAACCTGGTTAACTGGATTCAAACAGGTTTTAACTGGTGTTTGTTTTGATCTGGAGCTTTCACTTCAGTTGGCTTGAAATGGAACTTCTACCACCCCCCAACTGACTGAATTTAACTGTTAACTGAGTTTCTCACCACTAGTCATCTTAGATGAACTATATTGGGTTTAACCCGTTTTGAACCGTTTAACCCTGTATGTTGAAACAGTTGCCGCTACTACGCGAAAAATTTTGCCCTCCCCCCCCCCATTTCTTTCTTGCATTCCCCCCCCCCAGGTTGTTTCCCCCCCATGAAAAATGACAAGATTTTTTTTGCAAAAATCATGATTTGGGCCAATCAAGCAATTGGTGGCAAAAATCATCAAATTTTGGCCAAAAGTGGTTTAACATTTTTATACAACTCTCCGATTTTTCACTTTCCCCCAGAATTAATCTGGCACCACCACTGATGTTTAATATGAAATTGGACAAAATGGTTGAAAAAATAAATATTTTCTATAATCTTTCTGTTCTGTCCTATTAAACTGTGCAGTGCAGATAGCAATAAGGAAACAAAACATTTTGAGGGGAAGGAGGAGCTAAAGAGTGCGCCATGCTCGTAGACCCAGTCCGCCTTCCAGTTGTAGTGCACTTGTGTTGGCACTACAGCATGCTGAAAGTTGGTATAATGTATACACCCAATGTCCGCTACTTCGTACTTCGAGCGGACCAGAGTATTTCAACCATACCACACATACAGAAACAGGTCACATTCAACTGCCTCTTTGGTAGTCATTACATTTTTGCAGTCACTTAATACACTCTCTTAAGGTGGCTGTTAATCCGGCATTCAAAGGAACTGTGTTTGCCGATCTTTCTTTATTATTGTTCGCAACATATTAAATTATACATATTTGAGAAGGAAATTACTCAAGGAATTAAATATGCATAATATTTTTTTCCCCAAATACATATTTTTTGAGAATACATAAAAATGGTGATTTTCACATCATTTTTTTGGTTTCCCTATAAAAAAATATAGAAATGTTTAAAAATTTAGCCTTGTTCGTTTTATTGTATTCCAGAATCTAGTTCTAGGGTCGGTATTTCCCTTTTTTTCAAATTCGGCACTATTTATCAAATTATTTGCCAAAAAAAGGCCAAATCCGCGTGTTTCAATTGGTAACAACGCCAAGATTGTTCAACGTTGACATAAATCACGCTTTTAATAATTTTAACCAAAATGAAAAACTAAAAAATACGCCCAGATTATTGATATTCTCTATACATGCATTCATCTTCTTACCTGTTTGCTGATATGGATTTCGAGTAACCTGGGAACACGAAAATCCAACGAATTATCAGCCGAAAGTGAACAAGAGAAATCGCCATTTTTTGTCCAAATTTGTCCCTTTTCGCTACAAAATATTGCCTTATTCCAAACACAAGCGTTTCATCTATTCTTCTTCACACTGCTTCTGCGCCAGGTCACTTACATCATCTGGCAACTTATGATCAAATTCAACAATTTAATGAGGCTAAAATCGTGAAATTAAAATCCCATTCTGTTTGCAAAAGCATCTCACGTGGGCATGCAACCATTTTACAATTACATCAGTTACCATGGACATCGTCATATCGAATCGATGCATCAATGCGTTTCTGATGCGCTTCATTAACATCGGCGCGCGCCTGAATAGCCAGACCGTATTGCGTAGTAAACGCGAATACCACCCGCCCTTTTTGCAATTCAGCCCATGTGATTGTTTTTTGGTCAAAAACATGCGTAACATAGTAAAGTAAAATGAACAAAATACGAAGAAAAAATAAATATATATATGATTTGTTAAATATATGGAAAGAAAAACATGTTAATGCATTAACATGAAAAAAAACTAAAAAAAATGGCCATTGACATAAATTCCTGACTACAGCCTCCTTAACTAAAACAACATTCAGATCCCAAATGCCAAGGGTATTGTGAAGGCCTTGTGTGCAGTTTCCTGTACTGTACTAAAACTATTAGGACACAAGTCGTTTCAATACTTTACTGAATCTCGTGCGGTGAGTGTGTTGCCAAGCGCAGTCTTACCCAAAATAATCACTATGATACAATATGCTCATCCACCAGGGACACAGTTCAGCACGTTTTATTGTACATACATTGACATGAAATGAACGTGTTGATCGGGAGGATCAGACCCCAAAACCAGAGGTGTACTTCTAATACATTGGGGAATGAAGCTACTGAACTGTGCAAGGGAATGAGATTTACTAGCTCATAGTGAATGCTGTGGTACCGAAAGACAGTTTTATTTGTAAGGGATTGCAGTGAGGTATGACGGACCTTAACATTATTGTTGACAGACAGCCATGGTTGACTGAGTCGTCAACTAAGCTCACCATATATGACATAAGGGTAACTTTAATATTATTTATTTTAAAAATCTGAGTGTACATTTTGGTTTTGTGCATATGCTATAAGACAATGTTATCCTTGACTGCATTTCGGGTCATGAGTACGGCACGGCATGAAACAATACATCGTTTTGACATTTATAAAAAGGGTTAATACTACGACAAAGGCCATTCTATAAACACGTCTCTGATAACGACCATACCTGTAATGAAGAACAAACAAGAATAATGTAATTTGGCAGTGAATTTTTGGAATTTACTAATATACAATACTTTCTTAAGGCCATGGTTTTTCAAATTTAAAGAGACATGAGGAGATTGAAGGAAGAAGAGCCCCCAATTTTCTCGACCGTTTTTTTACATATTTGGAATGCGGTACAATGTGATTAGATACACACTGAAGTGAATAAAGCCGAGTACGCCGTCTTGAGGAATAAGACGAGTTGTTTAGTTAGTTGTCCGTCTGACAAAAAGTCAAAGCATTGTTTTCTATGGGGAACGAGTACGATAGGCAGGCAAGTCAAAACAAGGTTGCGGTTTCTTTCGCATCGGTGTCCAATAAAACCTTCCAAACGTCTCGGTAGGTGTCTACAAACCATCCAGTGAAATTGAGAGAAAATTCGTATCCTAAAAAAATCTCCTCATGTCACGTTAAGACCAATATTAACTCAAAACAGTTGTTATGCTGAGTGAAAATGACACCCCAGAAAGTATGTAGATGTTTCATATGAAGCCAAGTTGCAATGAGTATTGCCATTTATCCGCAAATGCTACTGCACCAACACCATACAAACGGCATTATGAAATCACCTGTAAACCTCATTTGCATACTTAAGACTCTATTGAAATGTTTTACCGAATTCAGCAAGACTCAAAACAATTTTGCCAGAAAGTACTCCTTCAAGAAGTAAGCACACCCCATCAGTGGGGATGGCTAAATAGCGAGTTGTGAAATGTGCGAGTTGAGTTGATGGCGAGTTTTGAGAGGCGAGTTTGTAGGGCGCAGTTGTGATCCATCACTGTGCAGCGAGTTTACAACAAGGTGTGGCGAGTATTACAACAAGAATGATGGCGAGTTACAACGGTGGTGGCGAGTTACCAAAATATCTAATTTGGCACAACTCGCTAAAGCTTGGGCGCGGTAATGCATAAAAAAATAGTAAAATCCTTATAGTGAAATAGTAATAAGTAAAGCTTTGCTTGTCCCGTAAAATAAAAGCATATGCTAGATTTGGTAGCTACCCTTTACCTTTTACTTCGTAGTAAATGCTCGTACTTGCCTATATTTACTTATGAATCAGTAAATCCTTGTGGTCAGACGATAGAACCCTTGCACAAAAGGCCATTCAATCATATAGATGACCTTGAGATATGCTACCAGTTATCAGACTTTTCATCTGCCACGCTGTATTGACAATTATGTTTCATTTGGGTATTCCTGTGCATTGTATGTGGAGGACCAACCTCACAAATTTGAATTAATACCTTTCTGTCTTTCAGTTTATTGCTTACATAAATGAGCACAGAATGCATTATACCTGTAACTCAGCCCATTTTGCATGTAGGTGTTATGTTTTCGACACATATGTCTTAGTAATACGGCCAATGTAGCATCTGTAGCTACCTTGGAAATTTTCAAGCATCTACTGGGAAAACTCTAGTAAATACTTGGTTTTATGCATATCAATGTGAAGTACTTTACTACTTTTCAAGTAAAGGTTGTTGAGCAAAGCTAGTATTACAAGCTTTAGTAAAGCTTCTACTCATTTTATGCATTACATTGAAGTAAATACTTACATTTTTAAGTAAATAGTATTTACTACTTTTTTCATACGCCCTTGTCGCAACTCGCCACCACCTTGTCGTAACTCGCACCACTTGTCATAACTCTCTCCACTATTAATGGATCACAAACTTGCCGAACAGCTGCTCCTCAACTCCCGCCCCCACTCAACTTGCCCATGTACAACTCGTACTTAACAACTCATCAGTGGGATACTTTACAAGGGTTTTTACACAGACCTTTAAGTTGAAACACTGGACTATACTTACTTTTGGAACTCCCTTCCCCTGTTGTCCTAGAGACACACCTGTCTAGTTTTAAGCCATCGAGATATACAGTGAAAAGGAAAACAGGCTGGAAAGAGGCGAACATGGAAATTGTAGAATATTAGCATTCCTGCCCCAATGGTATGTGACTGGGTGAGTGGAACACTAGCCAGGTTAGGTGGCATCTATAACATCTTTGAATGCTTAAGCTGGTTTCTTAAAGGTCCCATGGTCTGATCGCTATAGCCTCATCCCCAGGGACCCCATGATTTTACCAGAAGGGGTCAAAATTGTGGTATCAGAATAAAGCTATATTTTTCTCATTCCTCAGTGAACTTATGGCTAAAGAATGTTTTACTTGGATGAGATGAGCAAAATAGGCCCCCATTTTGGTCGCCAATTACTTTACAGAGTACTCTCTAGGATTACAAATCACGCTTTTTAGCTCACTAAAAATGAATTCTGCTGGGAAGGCAAATCCGCAAATAACATGTCTTTTCGCGGTCGCTAGACTCGCCGGCCCTTACCACATATACCATCCTGGCATTTATAGTCTGGCATAGCAATTCCCATTTGAATACTTACATTGCATACACCCCAGCTACAGTCACTCTTCTGACGTCGCTGATGCTTGGTTAGCCTGACACTCAACCTACAGAACAAATTCTAACAGCTATTTTATCTTTCTCCAAATTCTCTGGCATACATAAACACTGGGGAAACAAAACGTGCACCCAGTGGGATTTGGAATGGCACCCTGATGATTTCCATTAAAGGGACAGGAGATTTTCTGAGAATACAAATTCTCTCAACTTGCACTTGGTTGTAGAACACCTCCAGAGAGCATTTCAGAAGTTTATCAAGTAAAAAGAAAACTAAAAACTATGTTTTGAACTTACGAGGGGTGATTGATAAGTTCTAAGCCTAAGGTAGAACGAGATATGCTACAAATTTCAAATTTACACCGTCTACAGTTTCATTCTTCAAATGAAAATTCCAGAAGTTTCATGTGTATATCTGTTCTATTTTTTAACTTGCAGGTAATCAAACATTGAGAGTTTTGCCAGACCTATTGAAGCAATTACGCGAGAAAATTCAAAAGTTGAGAGGAAAGCTGACATCGGGGGTGCTCTTCCATCATGACAATGCCACAGTTCATAAGTCTATGGTAGCCATGACTGCAATCCATCAGTGTGGCTTCAATCTGGTAGAACATCCAGCCTATTCATCCGATTTGGCATCGTCTGACTACTATCTCTTCCCAAAGATGAAAATGGAACTCCTCAACTTTTGCATTTTCTGGCGTAATTGCTTCAATAGGTCTGGCAAAACTCTCAATGTTTGATTACCTGCAAGTTAAAAAATAGAGCTGATATACACATGAAAATTCTGGAATTTTCATTTGAAGAATGAAACTGTAGACGGTGTAAATTTGGACTTTGTAGCATATCTTTTTCTACCTTAGGCTTAGAACTTATCAATCACCCCTCGTACCTGCTATCATAATCATCCCCATAGAAAAGCTTGCTTTGATTTTTCTGCCTCTTCACTATGAGTTACAATATGCTCATCCACCGAGGACACAGTTCAGTGGGTTGTACTTGTACATACATTGACATGAACTGACATTGTGTCATCTGGGTATCATAGATCATACCCAAAAATCAGGGGGTGTATTTTCTAAATACACTGCCAAATGGAAAGTACTGAACTGTGCCAAGGGAATTGAGATTTTACTTGCTCATAGTGCTTATTTTTCTATTCCTCCTTTATTGCCTCTTCTCTCACAGGACATACACTAAAAACGAGGGTATAAGGAACATTTTGTAAATTTATTGGCATATTTGACTTACATAGATCCATAATGTGATTCCTACAAATAGCACAGTTGTCCACAACAATATCCCATGCCCATAATGCTACAGCATTCCACTGTTGAGAGAAGCATAAATTAATATGGTGAATGTTTTGCATTGGGATGAGTACAATAAGCATGTGTGGACGTGGAGTAATGGATAAAGCGCAGGACTTGTGATCATAAAACCATAGTAAATCATGAGTTTGAGCCCTGCTATATAGTCAACATGTTTGTGTCTCTGGGGGCACGATACTTAAAGGTGCAACAAGAGAATTCAAATCATCCATATTTTCTGTGGGGTCATGGGCCATGAGTTGGGGGCAAAAAGTGTTACATCCTTGAAAACTACAAATTATTATATGTGTTTACACTTAAGTGAGAATAAGTGAACAATTGTTTTTCAGATACCCATGGCTCAAAAAAGTGGTAAATTTGGGAAGCTCCTTCCCAGGAAAGTTGACCATTTGGAGGGAAACTTGGCCATTTGGAGGGAAATTTACACATAAGATATGGCGGGAAATCTGTGAGAAATGCGACTATCTTCCCGGGAAATTAACATTTTTTCGAGCCCTGCAGATACCTATATGAAATTATTGAAAATCATGTATCCCAAAGAGGGATGAATTTA
Source organism: Ophioderma brevispina (assembly GCA_023653785.1). Taxonomy (NCBI): domain Eukaryota; kingdom Metazoa; phylum Echinodermata; class Ophiuroidea; order Amphilepidida; family Ophiodermatidae; genus Ophioderma; species Ophioderma brevispina. Next base: position 65,750 of record JAMKCH010028775.1, on the reverse strand, counting down.
GTATTCTGCCACCACTTGAAATTCGGCACAGGTCTTTAACATGCAGTTTATTCCATTAATGTTGCCGAATTCGTAGGGTGGTGGCAGAATACGGTACTAAATTCTTTCCTTGAAGGATTTTTAAAAATTGGATGGTTCCTATCCCAAACAATGCAATGGTAAACAACGGTAACTACATGCTGATTGCTGGAGATCGATGTTGAGGGACTGCACTTGATCAGATCTCTCTGGCAAACAAGTGAGAGGTGTGCCGCCTGCCTTTACTGCCTTGTTTTTGATTCCTGTTAAAAATCCCCTGCTTATAATATTATACATAATTTCCGCTTCCTGGCAGTGACAGGGCCCAGGGATTCCACAAATAAATGACGTAGTGCGCTAGAGAACATCTTCTCTGGTAAAAATCAGGGAATGCACAATAAAGGGAAATTTGCACTCATTGAATTTTGATACGAATTTTGTGAAAGTAAACTAAACCAGCAGTCACAGAAGAACCGCAATAAATACATCGAGATGATGGGCAGGCCACACCTCAATCACAATCCTTCAAGCATGGAGTAAAAGTCTGCATGTTCATCATGAAGATGAGGCACAGGGTTTGCAAAATAACGATTTTAAAGGGCACACCATTGAAACGGCAATTTCAATTGTGTAAAAGGGCCATCAGGCAATTACATAAATAAATAATAAATACATTAATTATGAACTAATATAAAAAGGTCCAAGAATGGCAAACTTAGGCAAAAAACTTGGAGACGTTGTTGTTGAAACTGGTACTGTAGGGCACCGAAGGCAATTGCCTTCGGTGGGTGTTCCACTGGATATTTTTAAAATTGAGTATTTTCCATATTTTTTTAGTTTGATTGAAACGTATCATAAAAAAGAAAAATTGCAAAAATGTCAACTTCCTACTGTAAGTCGAGCGGTTCCGGAGTTATGGATCGTTTAAGATTGCCAAAAAAACATCGTTTCGTCATTTTCCCCATTTCTGGTTAAACTTATCCCAAATGTGATTTGAGCAATGTATTTCAGTAAAATTAAGGCAGAGTCTTCATTGATGAGGCATATATAGCAAGACCATCCTTTCTTGTTTCTTTTCCAAAGTTTCAGGGAAAAATTCCAATTGGCTTGGAATTTACGGGCATTTAAAATGGTAAGTTCCCAACATATAGATTACCAAATGCATGCGGGTTTTTTTATTTTAGTCCACTGCTGTAATTACTGTACAAAATCCCTATGGAGCTTGATAAATAGCAAATGGTGAGTAAATGTAAAATGTGATGTGATCTGGTTTTATCAGAGCTGACATATTAAAATTTGCAGACTCATTCAGGATAGGAGAATTGATATCATTTTCACTTGTAAACGATGTCAATGCGGAAAGGATTTAAAGCTAAATTTGCATAAAATTTGCATATTTTAGATTTAGACAAGGTACCAAAGTTTTGAAATAGAAACTGTTGTCAGTTAAACTGTAACAAAATGGTGGGTGTATGGAAATAGATTTTTTTAAATGAAGGCTCTATTTTAATAAGATGCTAGACCTTCCTTGTGATTTATGTAAGATGGGTTATTCCATTTTAACGAAGGGATAATTACCTATGTGATAATTAGAATCTCGTGATCGTTCTCCTGCATTCACCAACAACAGCACATAATGAAGACACATGAAAACCACATGACACATCAATTAAAAAATAATGAAAAAGTATATCCATATCCAACATACATGTAGAATTGTTTTAAAACCCATATTTGTAATTAAATTTTTGTAGAAGTATTGCATTCTGTATGTATAATTAACTACAATTGGAAATGAGAAACTGCAGTAGCTAGGGATTTTATGAGCGCTGATTGGGAAATTAAGAAAAGCAATCATTAAAGAGAGATGTGAAACTTTTAAGCTTTTTTGTTAAAATATAGACAGACTGGATGGGCCAAAGCAATTGTAACAGATGTAATGGTTTGTTTAAGCTTGGAATTATTCTATTTATAAATTTAAAATTGCCATACTCACATAGAGTACGGAAATTACAGAATAGTGCTTACATGCTGCTACTAATTATAGAAATATAGCTATACAAAAATTATTTAAAAAAACAGGACAAAATCAAACATTAGCAAACAAATACATGTATGATGAGAAATAACCTTCAAATGTTGTGCCTAGACGTTTGCGGATTTACCATTATGAATGATTGTTACATTAAATTTAATACAAAAGGACGCAAATAAGCAATGGGATGATGAGGTCGCGTAACCGGGAACCTCTGGCTCAAAAACTTGAACTTGCCTTGATTGCGGAACATGTGACATGTACAGTGCAGGTGCCGTTTGACAGAGTGGTAGGATGCTTCTTTCAACAAATTAAGAACAACACGTTTCCCAATGTCCAAAAAATACAATTTTCAGTCAGATTGCAGTTGAAAGTATGCATTAGCATACTAGCTATACGATTGCTTTGTTAGGGACCGAGAGATCGTGTGTAAAAAGAAGAAAATATGTAGCATGTCAACTATAGAACTCGCTACTCAGCGCGACACCTGGGAATAAATGGTTGCGCGGGGAGTTTTGAATTTTCAGAGAAAAATTGCTAATTTTTCAAAAAATAGAACAGTGCTTTCCCGATTCTAAAAAATCTGTCCTCTTGGTAAGCTATATGTGAAAAAAAAAAATGTATATTTAAATATTGATAAAAATAGGCAACACAACGAGATCGGAAATGGCTCCGTTAAAAACCAAAAATCGACATATTTCTCCTCTATTTGCATGGTGTATGTTTATGTATAAGCCACAGCCTGGTCATTCATCTTGCGCTTTGCACTGTACAAATACATACCTTGACACGCTCCCATGGCCCTACTGCCGAACTTCTAAATGCTCATGCGATATTTTTGACACATTGTTCTATATTATCGTTCTTTAATTTTGATATGAATTTTTCAAGCGTATTGCAAAATTTACAAATAACGGCGATTTTAAAACCCGCTCAGTTCTCACTACGTCCGGAGCAAGCGGAGCCTGCCTCACGGACTCAAGCACCGTGTGTGCTGTGCACACGTTGTGCCCCGAGTTTTTCGCGTAACAGACAACTGGCAATGCCTACGTGATTGGTTCACGCTTCCTTTTTTGTTTTTCTTTTTTTTGACAGTCTCATAGGCTGTGTACATCTATATTGGCATGAAGGGGGGCGTGGAAAAATGCGTTTAGACTCTTTATGTAGCGTGCCGAGTGCAAAATGGTCAATGTAAAGGGTTTTTCGCCAGTGAAGTCACAAGCTTTCCAATGATGTGTGTTCGATCTTGCAAACACGCAAGGAATACACATGTAATATCGAGGTAAACTTTTCAAAAAAATAAAAAAATACTTTCCATTATCAAAAAAAAAGGAACAATCAAGGAAATGTGGCTCAAGGTGTATTACTAAAAAAGGAAAAAAATAATATTTTCAAAACAATGACAACATATAGCGCGAAAAAATCATCAAAGACGGCTTCTATCACAGTCCAAAAAGTGGAACCCAAAAAAAATCTGATGCGTGCATGAAAACTACGCGGTGTTGCGCAAAACTAGGTATCATCAGCCTCAAGGAAAATACATTTTACTCCCAAAAGGCATTTTTGAGTTAATGGATTATTAAAAAACAATTGGCTTCTGAGGTTGATTAACCAAATTTTGTAGCAAAATACCAAGTGGTTTATTTATAAATACTGTTATTTCAAAATGTACATTTTCCACCAAATGACTGCACGAATTCCACATATGACGGGCAATTAGAAGTGTACACTGGACACCCTACCCTCGGTGGGATGAATATTTATTATTCTGCCACCACTTAAAATCGGCACCTTAGCATTGCATTTTATTCCGTTAACGTTGCCGAATTCGTTAGTCTGTGGCAGAACAGATTACTAATTTCTTCCCCTTTGAGGGTTTAGTTATTTTGAACCTGTGTATGCATGTATGGTGAAACTTGATTTAGACCAGACATTTGATCATTTGAGTCTGCAAATTCCGGGCTAGAATTTTGTCGAGAATCCGAGAATAGATTCTCGCAAAGATTCTCGTAAACTGATTAGCGTGAATCAATTTTGATTCTCGCAAACTTTAAACTTAAACAGTAGTGAATTAGATGATTCCCGCAAAAATGCGTTTGCTTTTTGGGGAATCAAGATGATTTCACGTACACAGCGACGAAATTCTACCACTGAAATCATGAATTGTGGTTGGCCAATACAAAATCCTTTCCGAAAAAGTACCATTGCTTTTCTCTCTATCAAGAGCTTTAAAGGGGGGGAGGCCCGATTTAGATAAGAAGTTTTCATCTTGATAGAGTGGCCTTCACCCAAAAACCCCACCTGTAAAGTTCGCCGCCGATATTTCACTGCGTTTTCATGTGAGAGCAGAAAACGTGATTTCGTAAGCACCATAGAGTACTGTGTTAAATTAAGATTGGTCGACCAAATTGTGGACATTTTCGCTCATTACTCCAAACCAAACATTCCTTGGCCCTAAGATTTCACAGGGTAAAGAGAAAAATTAGTATCTTTCTTCTGATACCAAATGTTGACACTTCGGTAAAATCTGGGGCTTCTGGGACGAGGGCTATTAGCGATCGGGCCATGGTACCTTAAAATGATTGTGATGTAGTTTTACCTACTTACTCAAAAGTTTGAAAAAAAGGATGTGACTTGTGAGTCGCGTGTTATCACTAGTTACAGTAACTGTAACTCAGGACTTAAGGTACTGAGTTAAAGAACGTTGCTATAAATGACTTAGCCATTTTTCCTGAACTCAGCGAAGTTCAACTTTGCAGAAGGTAACTTATTCTTTAATTTTTATTTTACTCACCCTTCAAGTCGTCCATGCCAGCATGTGTATCAATGATTCATATGAGATTGTTTGATGTCAATTTTTCATTCTATTGCGGGAAAAAGGGAAGAAAAAAATATAGACATTTTTGTGGAGGTGGCTCATTATTACCTCACAAAACCGTAATCGGTATAATAACGCAACAAGGACTCACGTGCTTAGTATGCACCCACTGGCGAACTACGCATTCGGTGGTTTTTGCGCCGGTGATTTGATTCTATATTTCCTTGACAAGATGCTAAGCCGCACCCTCTGCGGAGATATCTGAGCAAAATTTGTTCGGGCGCTCCTTCTTTTAACTAACATTGACGAGATGCCATTGTACGAAGGGGTTTCTTGCCCATGCTTGTTTTTTTTTGGTGCGTGTTTGATGTTGTGTAAATTGTCGGAAGAGAAGTTTCTAGTACCTGATTCTGTTGTGTGCCAACTGTCACTCATTGCTCTTCACCGATCGACGTGGGTGTGGTTATGTTGCCGTATTTCACGGACTATTCAGACGATGGTAGCCAAGAAATCACAAATTAGCCGTCTCGTCCGTCATTGTTTTTTTAAAGGGTATTAGCAGAAGATAGTGAAGAGGGAGAGAGGATGGGGAGGAGTTGAGGAGAGAATCAAAAAAATGTGGAATTACATTTGTTTAACTTATAAATAAGGGATAAGTGTGTACAATTCCATATAACTGCTTTAAATGTAGAAACAAACCACCAAAAGTGAAAAAATGGGAGTATGAAGAAATTTGTCATACCTTCTCTGCAAAGAGACATTTTGTTACAAGCGATTTGACGTCTTCAAATCTACAATAAACAGCATATTGTGGTTTACACTAGTCAAAATAAACACGATCAATAATGTTTGTGTTTGAGGTCAAACTGTATTATCATGGTGCACATATCACGCTTAAAATTGGGTATTCACCGAGAAAGGCTTTTTTGATCTCAAGGCGGAATTTGATACGCACGTAAGAAAAGTAACGATTAGATAAAAAGTAATGCCTTATCTTTATACGCGGATTTCAAGCCAACACTTGCAGGTTATGTTTGCATACCATGCAGTAACAAAAATACAAAAATACGAATTTTGATGATTTTTTCGACGTTTTCAGATTAGCAAATCGCTGCTAATTCCCTTTAATTAAGACAAAAAAGCAAGGGTTATTTCTGAATGTTGGCCGATTCAAAATTATCCGATTAGTATAGACCTAGCTCACTCTTCACTTTTTGGGAGATAGGCCAAAACTTTTTTTTTTTTTATAGGGAGGCACGCATAAATACTTAATACCACCGTATACCCATCAATATTACTTTTTTGGTATGGGCTTGGCCGGCAGCGTCTGAATATGTGTTGGGGAAACGGTTTGTTCATCGGTGGTGTGCATTTACCGTGTGTACGACCTTTAAACTCGTATTTATGCTTCCGGTTCATTCGGAACTTTCAATTGTGGTTGAGAAATCGCTCCCTCCTATTTCTTCTCGATTACAATTTGTGATATCAAATGTAAAACAAATGGTATGTACAGTAATGTAAAGCCATTGCAAGAATGACATAAATGCTGTGGTGCATATTGGCGGTCTTTTGGTCGTCGGTAACCTGCAAAGTTTGAGTCATTCAAATACAGTAGGTCACTTCAATACAACGAACTAGGAAATGAGAATAAGCTGTTCGATAATGCCCCGTGCTAATGATAAATGGATTCGAATGTCCTAGTTACTAGACTAGTGCATCACAATCACATTCATGTAAAAACAATGTGATTCGATGATTGTGAAATGGGTCCAAATTTTAGGGGTTACAGTGATTAAGCTTTAGCGTCTAAAGATATAATGTACTAATGAACTAACAAGAATAGATTTTAAATCACAGAAAGAATTACCTTCTTAACCTCAAAGCGCTTTTTGTCTCATTAACACTATCCAGAAGAACTCGAAGAGGATGGATGACATCCATTGCTGTCGCCATTTTCTGAAACCCCTGCTGCAACCCAGAAATGGTCAGCGCGCCTCAATATGGCCAATTTTATGCGCAGGCTGGGGTGGTGGCGGCCAACAAATCCAAAAATTTAGCCGGCGCCCTGGTTTACAGGGTTTATACAGGTTTTTAATACATACGTATGCGAAATTTTGACGAAAAATCCTGAATTGTTTCTAATTATGTGTCAAGGAATATTTTATAATTCCAAAACCGTTGGGCGCTGAAGAGTCAAACTCAACTATAGAATTATTTTAAAATATAGATCAATAACGGCGAGGTCCTATGGGCAAAGGGTACACTCGGTACACCCGTGACTGACCAACATCAAAGCGCCCAAACGGGCGCCCCAAATCAGTTGGGTTGTGGTTTGCAGGCTGTGATGTTGTTATGTATATCAGGCGCGGATCTTGGGAGGGGGGAGGGAGCTCGCGGACTCCCTGGTTTAATTCTGAAAATCTTGTAAAATCAGCCCATTTTGCAGCCTTCAGCCCCCCGGTGTGGTATTTTGACATTTTTCAAATCCTGGTCCCGCCCTGTATATGATTCATGTAGGTGAGTATGTCCATAATTGAATGGGGCTTTCCCCTCATCGTCTGTTTACGCGTTAAGGTGGTATATAGACGTGTGCAACTAGTGTAGGCCTATGTTGAAAGTTTGCGGCAATTAGATTCTTATGTGACACTTGAGGGATTTAGTCTCGTTTTACAAAAAAAAATAAGAGCCAATTTAGGAAGAGATTATTGTTTTGATTATTACCTTCTTTGCACATTGGGTGGTGTGCGCAACGAAACATTGGAACCCGAAAGCCCAGTTGGGACTAGCCTTGTTCAAGGCTGTCGGCTGAGAACCGACAAAAACTTTGAACATCGTGTTTGCAGGTTTTTTGAAATCAGACTACTTAAAGGCCCAGGAAATGAGATGATAAACCTTCTCCAAATCTTTTACGGGTACATTCCAATTCCAATATGACAGGCCAGAAAAAATACACTTACCAGTGACATCATTAGTGAACTATTGATTTTTCAGGTCAGTGTAATGAATAGATTCCACGCCCAGTCACCTGAATTCTTTACTCTCTAAAAAATCAATAGTTTCACTTAATGTAATATGCAACCAAATATTTATGTTTAGAGTCCCTCTTGTAGAACTTGACACCAAACCCATCAATTATTTGAATTTCCTGGGACCCTTAAGGATGAGGGGCTACCCTCTGGGGCTTACCCTGTCTTAGAGAAAGATCAATAAAAATAACTTGACAATCCCTGGTGTGGGTCTGTTATGCACCACACTGGATCAAGGCGGCGCCTCTAATAGTCCTACGGTATAAAACCACAAATACTGTTGTGGTCAGGTGCAGTGGCTATACTACTCAGAGGTGCCCCAGAGGGTGTCTTGAATCAATCCCATGATTGCATTGCAATACTCCTATACGGTACTGTATAAACACATGTCAGTACTTAGGGGATTAGAAAAGTGTTCCAAAAGTTTAAGAACAACAAGATATTTCATAATCCTGCTAAAAATTCCCTAAGTTCTAACGCTTTGTGGGCTAGAATGAGTTTTAAAGTCAGGGTTTTTGCGTGTAAAGAACTAGGATTTTTATGGGCTCACATTTTTTTTGGGGGAACCTATTTAGGTGTGAATGAAATTTCCCAAAACTGGTGCAGTGTGGGACTGACTCAATACACACTCTTGGGGGGGTGACAAGTTGAATGTTTTGAACTTGCTATTGGAAAGCTGCAAGCATGGAACATAGAGTCAGGTGGAATTGAGCCACCAAATTAGGCGATTGATAGAATTAATTCTTGCCATGAGTATTAATAATTTCTTTAGTTTTAGGGAGGGGGAAATGCTCCACTCCTCGCTATTTCTGTTGCCTAATATGATTTATGACTTATTTGTATATCGGACGTAGTGAACCAGTGATGAAGCTGTAGAGCGCCTTGAACAAGGCTGGAGACCCCGTAACAAGCTTCAACAGTACACTCTAAGAAATAAAACTTGATCAACTTAGAACCCCCGTGTCCTCACTTATAGCCTAGAACTCGTTTTTAAGTGGTTTTAAGAAAAGGTCTGCAAGTTTAGAGATAACCATTTTAGGTCTGTGAGAACCATTTCCATTTCAGAGAAGCTTTACAAAATGGTTTAGAACTTTTTGGGCCCGGTCCAGGAACATTCTCATAAGTATAACTTATAAGGGTTTTAAGCGGTCATATTTAAGCAGTGGGCCCATCATAGAGGAAGTCAACTTTTCTGCTAAAAAATAGCATTCCCCTCGCTTCCGTTAATGTCGTATCGACCTCCTTATTTTCCGAATTTTTCCAATTAATAGTTAATCTTCCCCTGGGGTTCCCCCATCTCGATCTTCTGCTGAAAAAAAAGTCATGCCGCAAAGAGAGTGATAGACGAGAAAGATCCTCACTTTCGAGAGTACCAGTGACGTGACCTCCCTTTACGAGGGCTACTCGAGAGATCACTACGGGCAAAGAGAGACGAGAGAAAGAAAGAAAAGAACAAGCACAGCAAGAAAGAGGAGGAGAGAGAGAGACGGAAGCCAAGTCGTGGAGAGGAGGAGAGAGGAAGCGGAGATGGAGGAGCGGAAGAGCGAGACGCGGAGGAGAGCTCGGGGCCGTAAGCAGGCGGGCCGGGCCGGGCCGTAGCGTCGCGAAGCGTAAGTACGTCGTAAGTACGTAAGCAGGATGGAAGGAGGGGGAGGGGGGGCTGACCGTTGGCTTGGTCGTCGGTAGCGGTCGGGCACGCGGGGTGCTGGGCTCGCTGGGGGCCGCGGAAGGGGGTTCTCCGGGCTTTTGGCTACCCGGCGGGGGTGTGGCTTTCAGCTGCTACCGGCTCTCTCCTTCTACGCCGCCGCCCCGCCGCTTTCGTCGGGGAATCCTGGGGGGACACCACCGTGAATTGTAAAAAACACACGGCGAGGGGAACCAACAAAAATATCGGGGGGGGGGGGACCGTCGGGAACAAAGCGGGGACTTCTTCGAAAGGGCCGAAACGGGCCTCGAAAAAAAAAAAAAAAAATCGAAAAGAGAAAAACAAAGTGTGGACTTTTTTGTATAAAAGTGGATCTAACCCCTTAAAATGGTCCAAGTTCCCTCAATTTTTCGCCCCCCCCACACCACCCCCCACCCCGGCCAGAAGGAAAAAAATTAAAAAAAAATGAACCGCGAAATCCCCGGCCCCGGCCAGTAAGAAAAAAAACTACCCGTAAACTAAAAAAAAAAAAAAACAAGAGAAAAAAAAAAAATCAAGAAGAAGACATAGCTCTACCTACCCCACAACATAGATAAAACAAAAAAGAAAAAAAGAGAAAGAAAAGAATACACGAACCACAAAACCCATGAGTACTTAAAAAAAAGTATGCCAACAAAAATCACAAAAAACCAGAAACAGAAACAAAAGCCGCGAAAACGGCGTACTAACGGAAACAGTCCCAAGATAGTTCTCTTTGCAAAAGAAGATTAAGTAGCAGGCTCTATCCACCCAGATCGCACTTCCAAAGACGGTTCCATTTTCCCTAGGTGTACATCACTCGTCCAAGATAGGGGGGTCAGTTGAATAAAGGATGAAAGAAAAACTGGACTCAACGCAAGAGGTAAGAATAGTTTTGGGGGGCATGCTGGAGGGGAAAAAAAAAAAAAAAAAAAAAAGGGCGCAATTTTTTTTTTAAAAAAAAAAAAAAAAAATCAAAAAAAAATAGAGGGGTTTTTTTTTTTTAAAAAGTAATTACAATTAAGTGATAATTTAAGACCAAAACCAAACAAAAAAACAAAAATTTGTGGTTTGTTTTTGGGGCGCCAAAACAAAAAAACAACCTAATTAAAAAAAAAAAAAAAAAAAAAAAAAACAACAAAGTTTTTTTTAAAAAAAAAAAATAAAAGAAAAAATCAATTTGGTCGTGGCCAAAGCCAAAAAACGGTTGGGATTGGTTTGCGGGCCAACCAAACAACCAAAAAATCACCAAATTTAGGCAAATATCAGCGATTCGATATGGGCCAAAATTTTTTGTTTTTTTTTGTTTAATTTATTTTAAAATCTCAAACTTGGAAAGAGGGAAAAATAGGAAAAGAAATAGAAAGAGGGGGGATAGAGCTCATCCCTCCACTCGGCGGGAATGAGAGGGGGCTGCGAGGATCGGCTACGGGGGACCGGTCGAAGGGAAGGAGAGGAGACTAAGAGAGTTCCCTGGGACAGTGACAGGAGGGATCTCTCACCTGGGCTCTGACAGACAAACACGGAAAGGACGACCCGTAAGGTCCATAGGAGTTGTGTTGTAGTTTGTGAGCGAGGGGACTGGGGAGGGAACCTCCCACGGGAGTGTGGGAGGAGGAGGACATGGAAGGAAGGAAAAACAAACAACGCCGATCGCGAAAATAAAGCGAAGCGGAGGAAGGAGGTGATGGGATGGGGGAAGCCCAGATGGGAAGGATGGGAAGGAGAAAAAGGAAAGGAGGAAGGAAGGGGAACAAAGGATAAGGAGAAGAAGCCATTTTGGGGGAAGGAGGAGAAAGGGAAAGAAGCTTGTGGGGGAGGGGAAGCTGAAGAACGGAAGCTGAGCTTTGGGAATTTTTGTGTTTTGGATTTTATTCTCTTTATTTTCGGCTTTTCAAAAAGTGTTAAGATATTGGGGGGGGGTGAAACGGGGCCACTTAGCGCGGGGGATCCACACCGTGTAAAGGCGAGACTCCTCTAACGCCTATCTTGCGGGCCTTGCGGATCTGGTTGGGTTAATTCGGAGTACGCCTGACCCCACAGGTCTTTCCGCATCTTATCCCCCCCCCCCCCTGTGTTTTTTTTCTCCTCTTGTTGTTCCCAAGCATTCCTTCTTCCCTTGCGCCCCCCTTTACTTTCCTCTTTCTCGACCCCCCTCCTTTGCTCCTCCCCTCCCCCGCTTGCATTGCTTTTTCTTCTCCTGCTTCTGCGAGCCATTCTGTTCTCCCCCACCCCCCTGGCGTCCCTATCAATCCTTGTACCCCCTTTCCTATCCCCCGCCTACTTCCCCCGCCCTATGCCCGGACAATCACTAAGCGGGGGCGCGAGAGGTAAGACCTATTTTCCCATCCTCCTCCCCCCCGGGCGACTGTAGTCTCGTGTCTCCCTCTCCCCTGTGACTATCCCCCCCCCCCCCCCGCATTTCTCCCCCCTGTTGGGGTTGTATGCTGCTCATCCTCCCTTCCCCCCCGCCCGCCTCTCACCTTTTCTCACCCGCATTCCCTTGCCTCATTGCCCCTGAATCGCCCCCCTCTCCCCCCCCATAGGCTTCCCTATCCTTTCGTTTGGGTTCTTTTCTGCCTAGGTGTCCTCTTTGGCGTTCCGTGTAGGGTCCCCCTTTTTTCTTCCTGCGCGGCACTCCTTTCCTTTCCTTTCCCTGCCTTCGCTCCTCTCCTCTGCCTTCGCGCCTTCGCTCCTTTTCGCCCGCGTCCCCCCTTGACGTTTCTTGCTGTCCCTCCCTTCTTGTTGGCCGCTATGGCGAAGCCCACCGTAGCGCGCTGTCTATGGCATCTTTCTGTTCTACGGTCCCGAGATCTTGCTGCGGGGTGTGTGGCCTTGCTTCGTGACATTTGCTGTCTATCCCTGCAGTAGGGGATTCATGCGCTTTCGACACTTCCGTAACTCTATAGGGACCTTTCACTCATCTATCTCTCTCCTACCTCCGCCGCTGCGAATTTTCTCTGCCGACTAGGTCTCGACGGTATTGCGGTTAGTGTCTTCTTGCCGCTACTTTATCATTCGCAAATCTGCGCTATACTGGTGATGCGTGCTCTGGCTTTTGCACGCTCATTTGCAGTGTACGGCAGAAGGTGTTATTAGAGTGTGTATCGTGAGGGTCGCGTCCACGTTCCATAGCGTTCGTGTGCTATCTGGATCAATAGCCGGGGGCAGGTCACTTCTAGTGATTGTCGGCGATGAGTCCCTTCGGCTTTAGTGTAGGTAGGGCGCTGTTAAGTTGGGGTGGATCTCAGGGTTTGGTTTAGGGAGTGAGCCGGCAGTAGGATAAAATAGCTCGCGTCAAGCTACTGCGCACGGTTGCTGTCCCGCGATTAGGCAGTTGTTTAATTCGAAACAAAAGCGCAGTCGGGGTCTTAGCAGTAGGCAGGCGGCTCAAGTTGCCGTCTCACTCGCCCTTTTCCCCATGTCGCGCGGCCCCCCCCGCGTTGTCCTTCGGTTTTCGCTCTTGTGCTTTCTTCCTTGTAGCTCGGGTTATCTCCCTCCTCTCCCCCCCCTTGCCCGGTTTTTCTCGGCCTCTTTTTCGTTTTCCCTCTCTGTCTGCTACCTGTGTTGTGATACGTGCTCTTGTCCGTGGTGCCGGTCAAGGGTATTAGTGAATCTGCCCGGGATGGCAAGGGGGTATTGAGCCCCTCCAAAATAAACACCCACTTCTATCATCAACTCGTCAAAATTCTCGGCTTGGGGCGACTGTTATGTCATTTAAAAATAAGCAAAAATGCCAAGGAGTCGATATCGATTGCACAATATTCACAGGAACTATATCAATGTATTGTTTGAGGGGTGGTCATCATATACACCCTTTTGATACTGAATACATGAGATACTTCGGTATTTACACTTATAAAACGACCCCTATTTTATGGACCCCCGGTTTTAATTACCCGTAATGTACGTTACCCGGAATTGCCGAGAGGAGAAGAAAACTGCTGGAAACTGTGGATTTACGGGGGGAAAAAGAATGACCGTAAATTTCACATATTTATGGCCCGGGATTTATGGGCAATGATCCAGGCCCATACGCCACACAAAAGCCCCCCAAGGCCCCCAAAAAAAAATCACCCAAAAGGGGAAGAAAAGGAAAAAAAGGTCCAGTTTTTGCGTTTTTTTTTAAAAAAAGGTCAAAAATTAGATGAAAATATACGGAAAATTCCACAGTTTTGGTGATGAGATTGATGAGAGTTCAAAAACGTCCAGAAAGGCCCCCAGTTTAGGGGGGGGGGGGTTAGGTCCATTTTTTTTTTTCAAAAAAGGTCCACATAGGAAGGAACATAGGGATCACTTTGTCCACTGTTGTCATGTTGTTTTGATGTCTGTTGTTGTCTAATTGTTGTTGTAAAAAGGGTTAAACAATTTGTTTGCATTTTAATATCCGCATACTTCGATGGATTTAAACCAAACTTGCATTCATAGATGTAACATGGGATCCCTCTTTTGCTGATGAGGTCAAAGGTACATACCAAGGTCAAAAGGTCCTGTAGGTCAAGTGGTAAGATAGGTTGAAAATTGGTAAATTGAACTAAATTGAAAAGTTGCAAGTTCAAGTGGGTAAACCAAATGTGAGTCATAGGTGCAACATTGGATCCCTCGTTTGTTAATGAGGTCAAAGGTCACATCCCAAGGTCAAAGGTCATGTGAGGTCATGTTGTTTTTATGATTCACTAGATTATCACGAGAAGAAACAAATTATTTCCAAAATTTCAGCGATTCTGACACTTGCATTTTGATGTTGATGCGCAAGTGTTGCATCACGCGCCCGGGACTATGAGGTAATATCTGTCCGGACAGAAAATACAAAATTATGATTTTGTTAAGGAAGATCGAATTGCACGTTTGACACGATTTCATGACATCTGAACTGTTGGTCTTATGAGTATGTTTGTGCCAAATCTTACGCGCAGATTCGATCTTCTCTTGAAAAAATATAATTTTGTATTTTCTGTTAGGTAAAGTAAGTAAGTCGGGGGTGTGGGTGGTAGTGTGGTGGGAGTGGGGGGTGGTGTGGGGGGGTGGGTGGGGGGGGGGGGGGGAGAGGCTGTGGATCACGAAAGCCCCTTTAAGTCCAAGCTGGGTGTTTTAGAGTATGTATCTCCAGTAATGATTATACAAACTAATTGAGTCCAAAATTGCTTGATTTGTGGGCCTATACGCGTCCCTTCAAAAGTGATACACCAAAATTTCGTGCAAAAAATTCTCCGGAGAAGGGGTTTTCTATAAATCTAGTGCGAAGGTATAGGCCTACCTACAAATAGGCGTAAATACCGGGCGGTGGGGGTTGGGTGGGGTGGTGGTGACGAGGGAGGCAGCGTTCAATACGAGCATCACCCAATGTTGATGCCCGGTCCTATGTTTTTGACCAAAAAATGCTCATATTTTACAATAATGTTTCAAAATGGTACTTTTCCGCGCGACTTCGCGGCATTTGTTATAGCCTAATTACAACAATTTTCGCTTCTAAATGGACAAAATTTTGCGCACGTGTGCAAGTAATGGATCTTTCCAGCAAACCCTTGTTTCATTCATACATTTTCATCCACATCCCCCCAATGTCAAAAATAATTTACACCACTGCTACTGGAAGTAAAAAACATTCTTGACTAGGGGCCTAATCAACTTAGGCCTAACATTTTTTGTTTAATTGTTTAAAAACTGATTAGATTTTAAAAATACTTATGAGCTTCCTTGTTTGAGCCTTTACTTACGCCAAGTTTGACACCTGATTTTAATTAATTTAATTATGTTAATTTATTTTATTGTAAAAAGTTCCTTTTCATTGAAACGTGCATATTTTTTCAAGTTTTTAGGCGTCCTATTGGCCCAAAACTAAGCGTTGGTAGAAAACAAGAGAATAGATCAGCAGCTTTCCACAATGAATTTGCTTCCAATGAGATTTTTGGCAGGTTTAGTCATCATGATCGTTAGAGATGAAATATTTTAATAGTGCAAGTTTTGATCTGTATCTGCTAATAGCTGATAATTTGAGCAAGAAGACAAAACAAAGAAGAATAAAAAAAGAATAGACAGAAAGAAAGAAGAAAGACGAGATTGAGAAAAAAGAAAGAGAGAGAGAAAAAGAGAGAAAGAAAGAAAGAAGAAAACAAGAAAGAAAGAAGAAGAAAGAGAAAGAAAGAAAAAAAAAAAAAGAAAGAAAGAAAAAGAAAGAATAGAGAAAAGAAAAGAAAGAAGATAGAAAGAAAGAAGAAAGAAAGAAAAAGAAGAATCAGAATAGAAAGAAAAGAAGAAAAAAGAAAGAAGAAAAGAAAGAAAAGAAACGAAAGACAAGAAAGAAAGAAAGAAAAGAAGGAAGAAAGAAAGAAAGAAAGAAAGAAAACAAGAAAGAAAACATAGGGAAAGAAAAGAACACCCCACCTATTTAAGAAAAGAAAGTAAAGAAAATAAAGAAAGAAAAAGGAAGAAAGAAAGGAGAAAAAAAAAAAAAACCACCAACTAAACCCAGACACAAAGACAAGAGAGAAAAGAAAGAAAGAAAGACCATCACAAAAAGATATAACAGAAAACAAAAACAAAACAACACCATACCAGAAAAAACTAACAAAAAAAACTCAAACAGAAACCTGAAAATACCCTGAAAGACTAAACCCAACACAAATAAAACACCGAACCAAAAAAAGACAAACAGAAAAAGATAACAATATCCCCAAAGAAACAGAAGAAAGAAAGAAAAAAAGAAAGAGAAAAAGAAAAAAAAAAGAAGAAAGAAATGAAAGGAATAAGTAAGGAACGAAAGAAAAAAAGAAGAAAAAGAAAGAAAGAAAATAAAGAAAAAAAAAACAAAAAGAACAGAAGAGAGAAGAATGCTTAGAAAGACAACGAAAGGAGAGGAGGAAGGATAGAGAGAAGAACAAGAAAGAATAAGAAAGAAAGGAAAGAAAAGAAAGAAAGTATAAGGAAAAGGGGAACGCAATAGAAGAGAAAAAGAAAAGTAGAAAGAAAAAGAATAAATAAAAACGCAGAAAAGAAGAAAAAGAAAGAAAGACAAAACAGAAAAAACCCTAAGAGACAAAAAACAAAAAAAGAAAAAACACAAAAAGAAAAAAAGAAAAAAAGAAAATCAAAAAAACAAAAAAAAAAAAGAAAAGAAGTCAAAACAAAAAGAAGACCATAAAAAAAGATAGAAAGAAAAGAACCAAAGAAGGAGAAAGAAGTGAATAGAAGATAAGATACAGAATAAAACAAAAAAATGAAGTTCAGAAAAGACTAAGACAAAAAAAAAAACAAAAAAAAAAAAAAAAAAATGAAAAAAAACAAAAAAAAAACAAAAAAAACTAAAAAAAAAAAAAACAAAAAAAAAAAAAAAAAAAAAAAAAAAAAAAAACAAAAAAAAAAAAAAAAAAAAGAAAGATTTAATTTTAAATGAAAGAAAAGAAAGGAGGAAGGAAGGATGAGAAAGCTAAAGAAAGAAAGAAAGGAAATAAAGAACGAAAGAAAGATAAAAAGAAAGAAACCTCCGTAGAAAGAAAGAAAAAAAGAAAAAAAAAAGAAAAAGAAAGGAAAAGGAAGGAAGAAAGAAAGAAAGAAAGAAAAAAGTAAGAAAGAAAGAAAGAAAGATAAGGAGAGGAAGGAGAAAGAAACAGAAAGCACAAAGAAAGAAAGAAAAGAAAGAAAGAAAAAAAGAAAGAAAAAGAAAAGAAAGAGAAAGAAAAGAAAGAAAGCAAGAAAGAAAAAAAAAACAACAAAAAAAAAAAAGAAAAAAGAAAAAAGAAGAAAGAGAAAGAAAAAGAAAGAATTAAGACAAAAAACTAGCTCAGAATTTCAAATAAAAAAGAAAGATTAAAGAAAGAAATAAAAGAAAAAAAAAGAAAGAAAGAAAGGAAGAAGGAAGGAGAGAAAGAAAGAAACGAAAGTAAGAAAGAGAAGAAAGAAAGGTAAGAAACGAAAGAAAGACGAGAGAGAGGAATAGAGAGATGGAGAGAGATGAGAGAAGAAAGAAAGAAAAAAGGGGGGGGCGGGGGAAAAGAAAACGATAGAAAGAGAGAAAGAAGAAAGAGAAGAAGAAAGAAAGAAAGAAAAGAAAGAAAAGAAGATAAGGAAAAGAAAAGAAAGAAGAGAAAGACAAGAAAGAAAGAAAGAAAAGAAAAAAGAAAAAGAAGAAGAAAGGAAAGAACGAAAGGAAGGAAGGAAGAAAGACAAAAGTTGTGATGATGAGCAACCACTTTTGAACAGTATAGGCTAGGCCTAACATGTAAAAATCCTGCGGAAATAGGCCTAACATAAAAACCAACCAAAAAGCTCCAAAAAACAGATCGCCCTAGGGGGAAACGGGGGAACAGTTGACTGAAATTTGCAATGGCCGTAAAAAAATTGTAATAAAAGCACCGCCACAAGCGAGAACTATAGAGGACTTAGTCTATTAGGGAGTTTGGGTCATATATCAAATTGTTGGCTCGTTCCAAGCCTCAATATCTTCCGAAATGCCTTCCGCAGCCTGAAGCGGCGATGCCGCGTTAACAAACAAGAGCGCACATCCCGCGTAGCAAGAGTTTTTACGCAAAAAAAAACATCTTGACGCCACGGATGCATGGGACTTTGAACATGAACCAGCTTTCCTTATTATTGTTCTTTGTTCAAACACTGGTTTCTTCATTGTCTTTCTCCCTGTCATCTGGAGGAAGTGAGGAAAGGGGGGGGGGATTGCCCTACCCATTAGAGCGTTGTCCGCACATTTGTCTCGAACGAGACTTGTGGCTGTCCCTTAGTCTCAGCCAGTAAAAGTAACCAAATTTACAGAATTTCGTGATTATTGTTTTAGTTTTTTCCCCTTTCCTCCAAAAAGCATAATAATTTCTGGTGCTTTCACGGTTTGAAAAATAATATATATATCTTGGAGGCAGTGAGGAAAGGGGGGGGATGTCCCTCCCCATTTAGAGATCCCGTTGTCCGCACAGTTGTCTCGAACAGCGACTTGTGGCTGTCCACCCTTAGTCTCAGCAGTAAAATTACCCAAATTTACATGAATTTCGGGATTATGTTAGTCCCCCTTTCCTCCAAAACATATAATTCGGTGCTTTCACTTCCCCCTCCCCCCCCACTCCCTCTCCTCCTCCCTCCCTCCCCCTGCCCCACCCTGTTTGAAAACTAATATATAATAGTGATATCCAATGCGTAATACGAGACCTCAAAACCTATGCGCAAATGGGGGCCTATGCTTATTGTTTTATTAAATTTTTTTAAATCACGTACTTTATAATCAGATAGAAAAAAAGCTTTAGCTTACCCAATGTTCCGATTTGGGTTCGGTATTCATTGTGTGGAAAAATGTTGGCTGTTATTGTGGAGAAGTGGTCCTTCGAATTAGGTGTTGCCGTTCCCATATAGGCATAGTTATGTTATTGAATATTCTGTTAAATTCGAGGGGTATGTGAAGAATCCTCATTGACATAATCGGTCTAAACGGCAGTGATGCCGCCTCTTCTGTCACAAAACTGCAGAATAGGCCTATATTAGGATTTAACAAAAAGTATTGATTCAGGAAAATAAAAGATAAACAAAAAAAAAAGTGATGCGAATGGTTATAAGCCTAAATCCCCCCCCCCCCCCCCGGACAGAACTCGATGATCTAACGGTCACGCAACGCTCAGATACAGCGATCAACACGTTGCGATTTTATGCGTTTTTGTCGGGAGCTGTACGTACGATAGATGTCGCAAGGGTTTCATTTTTCAGAAAAATAAGGATTTCGCATAAATCTCAAACGGACCAGGTGGGACCCCAGTTTTTTTTGTTTATTAGAAATCTCTCATGAACGTGGACAACTTATATAAAAATAACACAGAAATTTGGGATAAATTTTTAGTGGACCAAAAATGTCCTCGGAAAAAAATGATTTTCATTAGGACTTATGTAGTTAATGTTGGCGAAAAATGGGTATTTTGTAATGGTTTAACTCAAGTGACATCGGTGACCCACGATTTTGTTCTTGAATGTTTCGATCATATCGATGAAACCGTCCGTATTTATGCGAAGTTTGAAAGGAAAAAGTATGGCGGGAAGTATATATGACCCAACCCCTTTAAAACAGACAACGCAAGTGCCAAGCGATCTGCGAACAACGACCACAGTTTCGCGGAAGTTGCGCGGAACGGGTCGTTGGACATTAGAATTTTGAGCATACCCACACACAGAAAAAGTGAGTCACTTTCGTAAAAGTGAGTTTCAATTGACTCATTTTTCGACCAAGTGGTTTCAATACTACGGACAAGTGACTCACTTTTTTGTGTGTGCTACCATGCACCGAGCTATATTTACTTACTAGAGTGGCGACTAGCCCGTTCTCGAATGAAGCCGTGCGTAGTTGTGTACGGCACCTGCGAGGAGGCAGGGATATTCCCGGCATCCTCGAGCGATTTGGGGTAAAGTTGGGGTTATGCGTGACAGCGGGGCGATTTTGACGACCAAATGGCAGCGTAAGTAGTACGCGGACAGTTTATGCTGCATGGATTTGATGCTCTAGCATTGTTGTTTTATTTTCATGCCAACGTTGGCTGTGTATGTTTCGATTGACCTCGAACATGACATAATAAACATCAAAAATAAAAAAACCATTGAAATTTAATTATTTTTTATTACATTCTTTCAGATATTTTATAATACAGGACAATTAGTTTTCGTTGGTTAGGTGCGGGAGGGATGTTGGAGGTGTGATTTGTTTATGTATTTTTGTAGTTGTATTGGTTATTTATTTTTAGTGTTAGTGGTTTATTTATGTTTAGGTTTATGGGTTATTTATTTTGATGTTTGTTATTGGTTTATTTATTTTAGTGGGAGGGGGGGCGTGAGTGGGAGGGGGAGGGGGGGAGGGAGGGGGAGGGGGAGGGAGGGAGGGGAGGGGAGGGAGGGAGGGAGGGGAGGGGAGGGGGGAGGGAGGGGGAGAGGGAGGGAGGGAGGGGGAGGGGAGGCGGGAGGGAGGAGGGGGAGATGGAGGGGGAGAGGGAGGGAGCGGAGGGGAGAGGGAGGGATGGGGAGAATGGAGGGGGCGATGGCGTTAGGGGAGGGGAAGGGAGGGAGAGGGAGGGAGGTGAGAGGGAGGGAGGGAGTAGTGAGGGGAGGAGGGTTACGAGGGCGGAGGGAGGGGGGTGCGGAGGGTTGGGGAGTGGGGTTCTTTATTGTTAGGGATTTTCTATTTGTTGTGAGGTTTACGGTATTTGGGTCGTTCTTTGGTGTAGGTTCTTGTTGTCTTGATGGTGGGATTTGAGCTTTTAGGTCTTGTTAGTGTTGGTTTCTTATTGTGTAGGGATGTTTCTTTTTTTCTTTTTCGTTTTTTTATTTCTTGTTTTATTTTTTCTGTTTTTCTTTTTTTCTTTCTTTTTTTCGTTTTATTTCTCTTTCTTTTTTCTTTTTTTTTCTTTTTTTTTTCGTATTTCTTTCAAAAAAATTATAAGTCAAAGCAAACATTGTAGAATGACATTCACGAAGAAAGTTGAATAATCTCATCTAATTTTCTTTCTCTTCTTCCTCTAGCTTTTTGTTTTCTTTTATTAAATCATATAAATGGTGGCAAAAAAATCAGTAAAAAAAAGAGAATAAAGCAATATATTTTTAAAGTTCTGGTGTTTTCTGTCAGTATGGGAAAACGGAAAAGGAAAAGGGGCGGGGATAATTCTGTGAGCAATATACTATATTTTGTATTATTGCTATTATTGTTTACATTTGTTTATGATTTTTACTTACCTTATACAGTAACTATTTTCACAATGTTTGATTTTCAATTCGACTCGATTTAAAACGAATCATTTTTTTCTTATTTCAGTTGATTCTTTGTTGAGTGTTACTTGTCTGATACAGGCCTATGTGTTTGAACTGCAGATCTTTAAAAGACGTGTAAATATTAAGAAGCAGGAAGAACCAAAATTAACGGGGAAAGAAAAATGGGAGAAAAGAATTAACTTCAACTTGTTGTTTGTTTCGTACAAAATGAACACCCAGACCGACAAACAAAGAACAAAACAATGCGTTTAAAAAGTGTGTATTGCTCAAGGACGCAGCGCAGTCAATTTGCGGAGCGCGTCGTTTTTTAGGGTGCATGAAAATACGCACGCGTCAGCCATTTTGTTTTTTCAACTGGGCTTCAAAAAACATTCCACGCGGCGGGGAGACTACCGGCCCTGGTACCATGCCATTGAGCATCGTTGATGAGAAGGACCCCCCCCCCCCGGCTCCACAAAAAACAAAAAAAAACACAAACAAAAAAAAAAATCATAAAAACAAAGCAAAAACTTGGCTGCGCGCGGCTCGCGTTCTTGGATTTTTTTTCATTGCCAAGGTGCGTTGTGGGATAGACGATATTCCTCTCAATTTCTCATGCCAACTTTTTTGTTTTGAATAACATGTTGTTTTGAATATTGTTCTTCCCCTGAGGTTGTAATTGAACATTGCTATGCTATCTTTTGCTGCTGATTAATTTCACTGATTTGGCGAAAGAAAAAAAATCAATGAAATGACGTGAGACAATCGATCGTTCTTATATTAACAGGACGTCTGATTGGCTAATGTAAATAAGTTTTCCTGTTTAGTTTGACTTGTCGTTCCCAACTTGAATTTCTAATTGGAGAAAAAATAGTAGCTAACCAAGGCGACGGATTTATTATACTTAGCCCATTATAATAGTTTTGGAAGTATTCTTTTGTTTGGTATGATAAATTATTTTCAGACGTTTTAATTGATGTTTCAAATAACCAATTGGAGAGCATTTGATAGAGACTTCTACGGTATGCCGCGATCAATGAACACTTTGTAGTTAACACATTAGATTCATGAAAATTTCTGTAAAAATTTAGATAAAAATACGTCAACAAAATATCATTGTAATAAACCTTAAATAGAATATATATTGAATGACAATAAATTGTATAAAAATTGACACTATATTTTTCTAGACGGCAAAATCTAAACAAATTTGTCTGGTACACGGTGAACAGTTCTTTATAATGCAAAGTTCTGGTCCATAGAGGCTGTAGTGAAATTCATCATAGGCAAAATACATGTAGAATTGACAAGCATGGCGGGTTATAGTCGGCAGAACAACACAGCAATGGCCTCGCACAAATGGGGCTTACACTAGCACCTTAGTATTCTCAGATATCCCAACAATCTTGACACAAAGCAAAGCCCAAAGTGAAGGTATAGTGTTGATTTTCGTGATTTTATGGCTTTTAAAGATCTAAATGTTAGGTTTACTTTCCGTGTTGTTGTTCCGACCGACAGCCTTTTATGCTGCTTTTATTGTAACAAATATTGGAAACGTGCTCGCAAGTAGTCAAGCCGTTGAATGGGAGACATGGCATGTACAGTGCTAGACTGTATGTTTTGTATTCAAACTTTATAATAAATAAATTTACATGTGTACAAAAGAATAGTAATTTTATTCAAGGACTGCGTCAGCATGCCGTGGTCATCAGTCACGCATTGTATGTTATTGTTACTGTTAGTTGTCATGGACACTGACAGTACACTACAGAAAATTTGGACAGAAGATAAGCACACCTTGTATAATAAATAAGCGCAACAAGGTACGCAGGCATTTGGCACATACCTGACCAATTACGCAGGTTTGAAGGTGCATCCTGGTTCACGCCAGGACCCGTTTGCGCTTGTTTTGTGTCGTTTCTGTCCAACAAATTCAGATTGTAGCCTCAGTGAGCTGATCACGTGACAGTGATTGTATTTGTTGGGGATGAATTGGTATTCTGCCACAGCATCCTTAAACATGCAGTTAATTCTGTTGAAGCTTGCTGAATTCATAGGGTGGTGGCACCCAAATACAATATCTTACATTTGGGGACTGGACATCCGAAGCGAACAAGCCGGTTTGGAATGAGTGAGCCAGGAGGATTAGAACCATGCGTCTTTGCTATGCATAACTTGGTTACGTAAAACACGAGGTATAATATGCGTAATTTTTCAATCCCACTGCCAATGTAGGTCTGACAGTTGGCATTAAATTTCAATTTAATTGGGGGGGTACCTCGTATAGTTGCCGTAATATTTTCTTGGCCAAGTTACTAGTTTTCTGCTCTTACCAGGAATACTGTTGCAGTCTCTCTTAAAGTCCATGGCCTGATCGCTTACATAGATCGTCCAGATTTTACAGGAAGTGTGTAAATATTTTGGTGTCAGAAGGAAAGCTACTATTTTTCTCATTTTTCCTGTGAACTCTTAGTTACAGCCAACAAAGGATGTTTGGTTTGGAAGTTAGAACGAAAATGTGTCCCATTTTGGTCGACAATATTAATTTTACACATGGGCCTTACAAAATCACGTTTTTAGATCTTGCATCAAAACGGACTGAAAACTTTTACAGATTTATGGGGTTTTGAGACCGTGTTGAAGGCCAATATATCAAGATGAAAACTTATATATCCTTAAATCGGCCATCCCCCTTTAACATTCTCACTGCATTTCAAAATGGCTTAAATCTAAAACGGTGAACTTCTACAATTTCCACAATTTGACAAAAATTGGTATGTGGTGGATGTAAGTCACCATACCATGCACGTCAGATTATTTATGCATATTAATGAGCGAATTTGCATGTGCTCTGATTGGCATTACTAAAAGGGTACATTTCTACCAGATACCCAATATAAATTTAACAAAACTGGTCATTGTGGGCTGAGTGGTGCATGCAAGTAATATATACCCACTTTATACTAGCTGAGTCACCATTTGCTCATTTGCATATGTGCTCAAATTATGCATAAAGGTACCAAGTGCAACCTCCCCTGCTTCATGCATACATGTGGCATATGTTCGAGTCTGTCTGAGAATTAAATCCACTCTAATACTACAGTCCCCGCCAGGGGATTTGCCAAATTTTAAATTAGGGATTGGTCCTCAGATGAAAAAAATTGAAGTATAGACTACAAGTGTCGAAAAATTTGACTTGAGTCCCCTAACATTTTAAAAAAGGCGCTAGACCACAAAATACCACACAATTTGTGTATTTTGGGTATTATCGGTAATTACTGAATCACGGGGGGTTCTTGGCTTTTGGGCTCGCTATATTCAAAAAGAATATAAAAAAGAAAAAGAGGACTAGCTGCAAATGCAGGACTACCGCTGTA
Organism: Ophioderma brevispina; assembly: GCA_023653785.1. NCBI lineage: Eukaryota > Metazoa > Echinodermata > Ophiuroidea > Amphilepidida > Ophiodermatidae > Ophioderma > Ophioderma brevispina. The sequence goes on along the minus strand of JAMKCH010028775.1, from coordinate 41,095 downwards.
GGGGTGGGTATCCAAATCACAATAATCAATCAAGCTTCTAGTCCCGTGGGTATAAATTAAGTTGTGATTGTGAATGGTTCAATGATACAAAATAGGAAAATATTAACCTAAAACATAAATCAGCAAGTAACCCCAAGTTGTTGTAATTTTCTTGACAATTAGCACAAAGGTTGTTCTTGTAGATAAGATATTTTAAAGGTATATCTTTTATTCGCGATATTTAGAAAGGTCCCGCAAGGGGTAATAATTTCACTGCAAAAATTGGTCCTGATAGAGTATATGTTCACTGAAAACTCGCCAAAAACTTGAGTCCCAGTTAGGGGTATGGGTATATTTTCACTGAAAATCGGTCCCGTTAGGCGTCACCTTCAGATCCCCTGGAACGAGCTTGCGGTACCCAAACAAACCTGAGAACCCTTCCCCGGGTAATGAATATAAATATTGTGTGGTAGTTGGTGTGTGTGATCTTATCATTGACATACCAAGTGTGGTTACAATGTGGCCTATGGTGCAGTTGTTTATTACTGTGGATTTTGTGGTATATCATGGTTCTCTAAGGTGGTATAGTTTGATTGATCTAACTACTAAGCAGATACCACAATATCACAACATCATATTTTTGTGGCAGTTTTGTGGTCCATTGGAAAAGTGCACATATACGATTGAAAGTTGTGGTAGATGTAAGTCCTCGCAATAGGCAGTTTGCCTTATTAGGGTATTCGGCTATCATATGCTGATGTTAAATGGTAATCTTCGACATTTAGTTCAAAAATGCAGTTAAGCCTTAAAGTTTAAAGGTGGGTGCGGTGATCTGACCTATGGTATGTTGAATTTCAAAATTGGAAAATTAACATCTTAAAAAAACAAAAAAACTAAAAAATCAATAAAATTATAACAAAATTTTGAGGGAAATTGGTCCAGCATTTGGATACTTATAGACGCACACAAATTGGGCATATAGGACAGTTTTGTAGGTCGGAGGTTACGCAAGTGTTGTTGACAGCATTTAGGGGACTATTTTCAAAAGAAAACATTTCTTTGCATTAATTAAAAATTCTCTGATACTGAATGAGAACTTCTCTGATTACCAAAATCTAAATTTTTTGATGAGGTAAAGTGGGGGATGAGGTTGTAGATCGGAGTCACCCACCTTTAACCATATACTGCAAAAGTTATGTAAATGTTCTTACAAGGGTATTAATACATATTTTGTTTATTTTCGCAATTGTCAGTCACATCAAATCAACGAACTTCGTCAGCTAGTAGAAGGGTCACATTTAAAAGGTGTGTACAACTCTTATTTTGTCAGTACCATGAGGGCAAAACCTTGAGATTATAATCCCATGTTAGGCTAGCAACCATATCCCCCGGTTTGAAAGCAGAGGGGATTTTTTGCAGAGCCGTTTTCATGTCTGTATGTATGTGCATGTGGTTCAGTTTGGTTAGGTTTTCGTTTTTCAGGTCTTCTTCGAAAAAGTTGGAAATGGAATCATTTAACCCAGACTCGAAACATCTCCAACTTAACACCATGCTGAAGCAACACAGTTCAATTTGCATTGCACTGCTGCTGCTGCTGACTGAATTGAATCTAGAGATGGGTTTCCCATCAAGTGAATGGACCTTTAGGCACAAATATAAAAACAATACATGGTAATTTTTTTGGTCTGTTGCCCTCTGTTTGTTTATTGTTCTTTTTTATTTGTTATTTTATTTTACCCATTTCCCTCCCTAAACATCGTTACAGTTCTAAAACAAAAGCAACCTATAATAAACTCCACATATGGCATAAGGTGAGTGTCAAATTTTTTCCCAGGTGACAAAATCAAAAGTCCTTTTCGTAATTGAATAAAATAGTGATACTGCACAAGTCCAAAGTTAGGTTTGTCCTGGGTTTAATTGTGAACTATTTTTTTCTTCTTCAAATTAATCCTGTTAATTCAGATTACAACATTAACAGGGCCTAGAAACTTGATTGTAATGACTATCTAAGGTGGCTCTGACTTCATCGTTGACAGCTTGACTACTTTCGTACTCCACGTGTTTTTGCTCGTTGAAACCTACCTCCATGTGTTATGGATTCCTTCTGTGAACGCCGACTAAAATTGTTGGCATAATGATGGTGGTAGTTCATGATTATGTTGGGCCATAAGGAAGAACAGAGGATCTAAGTTTTTTTCCCTCTGATATGGACCAGGGTAAAGAAACATAAAATAAACACAACAATTTCATACTTTTGAAATGAATGGAAATTTTGACATACAAAAAAAAAGAAAGAAAATTTGGAGAATTGTAAGGGGTACTTCAAGATCCATAACTCGTTCCCCTCGGATTTTGTAACTGTCATCACCTTGGTTGTAGCGTTGGCTCTAAGGTCCCATATGCACCAAAGTTAGACCCGTGTTAAATATTAGTTTTGTCAAAATTTGATAGTTTTTCACACTTTCCTTCATAAAGTAACCTACTACAACATCTTGAAAGATTAAAATGCAAAATTCAAAGATAGTACACAAAATCTGTGTAAAGGAAGATGTCTATTTCTGGTGACAAATTACACTTCGACCAGGACTAACTTTAGACCTTGGCCATACTGACAAATTCGGAAGCAACTCACAGACCCAAGTGGCTGAATTTACACTTGGACAGTGCCATCATAATTATTAATTTGCATTATTGGTGTTAATTTAACAGCCAGACCGTACGCAGGATGTATTTTGGGGGGTGGGCGGGACTGTGGAAAAAGTGGACTTTTTTTCGAAAAAGTGGACTTTTTTTGGTAAAAATTAGGGTACCTAACCCCCCCAATGGTCCTTTTTTGGCCTTTTGAACATTTTAGCACCAAATCGTGGACTGCAGTGGCAAAATTTCTCTACATGTTGGACCTTTTGTTCAAAACCAATCGTCGTCCCGCAACAGTGTGCCTTTTCCATTTTGTGGAATTTGGGGGGGGGGCACACCCCCGCACACCCCCCCCTGCGTTACGGGCCTGATAACGCTTCCTAACCACATGCCGACCTCCTTAATGGCCATCCTAATTCCAAGAAGAAAACATCAAAAATTTTGAACTCGACCTGGTCAGTTACCACCTATATTGTGTCGAAGAAGAAAAATGGCCAGTGGCTAGGACATGAATGCCATCTTTAAAGAATGGCAGGAAATCTGCCTACTTTCGGGGAAATTTATTTTTGGCTTCCGCAGACATTTTTTTCTGTCCTTCACATGCATTTGTTTGATGATGCTATTTTGAATAGACAGTTTCGAACCAGGGGTAGCGCTGCATGGTAAAAGTAGGGGTTCCAGTTGAAGATAATATATAGAGTGGACCCCTAACCCACCTTAGTCGAAAACCAGGGGGTCCAAACCAGAAACAAGGGGTCCAAACATGCATTAAATTAAAGGGACAAAAATGTTTATTCGACCGTGGCATCACTTCCTATACTCACGGCCATATAGTAAGTGTACTTAATTTTACTCCATTAATGAAATGGGCAGTTGAGAGTGGCACCTTAGTTTAATTCACCGTTCAATCCAAAAAGGCCCTTTCTCGACTTGTCACTCTTTTCCAAATGTTGAACAAAACAAAAATCAAGAGGAGAGAGCTCAATGCAACAGTACCACACTGTAAAGCAAAGAAAGAATGGCAAACATAAGGTAAAAATACTCTTTAGAAAAAAAAATTTCACTAAATATTTTTTGAATGTTTTATGTTCCAAGTTTGCCCCTTTCTCACCTTTGCATCCACGGGGGTGTGGGCGGCTACATTTTTGAGGCAACATACGTACACAAGGGTCTTCACACATGCTGCATGTAACTACACTCTTTTAAAAGTGTAACCCTAGCCTAGGAAATACAGCCGAGACAATAGATTACTTTGAAAATTATTCGAAATGCCCCCTAATCAACAGAAAAACAACATCGGTACTACCAGTTAATCCAGGGTTTTGCATTTTTGAAAGTTTCAAAGGGGTGAAAATATCTGAGTGAAAGTTATGCATCAACATCACTTTATTGTCCGGTCCGGCCATTTGGGACTCCCTAGCATGGCAACTGATTCTTGGCAGACTGGCAACTCCTTACTATTCATGAATTGGTTTCAGAAAGGTTTGCTGTTTGCGATTGGTTAAGCTGGATTGTTTTATGGAATTTATGGTAGTAAATGATTTTTTTTGATTGGCTACCCAGTTCATCGGCAACTTCAAAGGACAGTTTTATGAATGAGAACTTGTGATGGATATCTGACCAGGTGCGGCAAAGAAATCAGCTGAGACAACTTGCGGTTTAAAAAATATTAAGGTTTTGGAATCGGTACACCTTTTTTTATCTCTGGTAAGAAAATTGGGAGGTTTTCAATTCCCACATCGTAACACGGCGTGTGGTTTGCCTGCGTCCAGTTGATTTTTTTGGACCCCCAACCCCCTCCGATTGTGAAATTCAATGCGTCCATAATTAGCTATTTTTCCAAAATCGGCGTCCTGGACGCAGAACGCAGAAAAACGCGACCCCAGGTTCGGACCATGTATGGAATTATTCTGTTGACCGAAAGATATGGATTTGGCATCATCTGACCATATTGTACTAACATAGTTTTTACATACACTGTTGATTGGGTTCATTCGTTTTGCATGATACTGAAGCGTATTAATTGCTGGCTTTCCTTAATCTTAGGTCTGGACTGTGGATCTGTCTTCACCATAATATCAATGATATTTAAACTGCATTATTTTTGGTTATAACCCTTATAACCTAGCAGTGTTTTCAGACTGCTATATACCTCACAAAAACCCACAAGACATTTTTTCTGGTGAGTCTGGTCAGATCTGCATCTCACAAAAACCTTACGAATCAATTTTTGTCACACACTACATACTACACTTACACAAGGGGCCCCTCAATGTTTACCCCGGTCAACACTACACCTCGCACAGGGCTAGCAATTTTGGTGAGAGTCCACTCTTGCAAAGACCCCCCCCCTGAAGCCACCAGAATCTAGTTGATTTCCAAAATTGCTAAAAGTGTCACACAAACTGGTAGAGGATATCCAGAGAGACTTTCCCACAAATTGACCCCGGCTCACAAAATCCTAAAAAATGGTAATTTTACACATTTTTATCCCCAAACCTGCAAAACCTTAGTAGTATTTAATTTTGTGAGGTGTGTGAGTTAGGGTTATACTAATGTCCTGTGCAAATTGGGATTTTTTGCATGTGTGGAGAACATTGCCAAGTAATTACGTTTTGCTTACGCCCTTGGGCCATAGGTCCCTGGTTCAAACCTTGGTGGGGCCTCTTGTTGGGATTTTGTTCAGCTCTCATTTCTTGATTTACTTTGTGCCAAGATCTAATTGCTTAAGTTAAATAAAGAATTCTGCTCTCCCCTTATGAATTAATTTTGTTTTAGCATAAGGACCTACTTGATCTTACTGAGGGGCATGATTGAACCATCATTCCCAGTACATGTTAATCACAGATACTTTTGAAGTAGAGTGGCAATTCATATCAACATCTACTGGCCTGCCCTTTTGCAAATAATGTAATTATCATTCAGACTGACTTACAGATTCAATAAAATGACGGCCAGTAAATTATGCAAATTTTATTAACAACTTTTGCAATTGTTTTTTCTTGTTTGTGTCCTCCATTCACAAACAGTGATGCAGTCAACACATGCATTCGGTCGGGAATGCTGTATTTTTGTATAAGAAGATTTTGTAAGAAAGGTGGTTAGTCAAAAACAAGGCAGAGAGCAATTTTCTAGAGCGTACATACACTTACAAATGGTAACTTCGTAAAAATGCATATTGCCGTAATTTGTGGGAGAATTCTTCACCCACCAAAAAGGGCCTAATTTGGTTTATTAATTTAATCAGCTCAAACTTTGATTGTACAAGCAGTTGGGCTATTAATGTCCATCTATGAATGATAATTAAATTTTTAGCAATTCTAATCTTTTGAATAAATACCGTTACCCCAAATGAGAAATTAATATTCACACTTTAAAACAATTAAGACATGACAGATGAACTTTTTGAGGTATACTAGAATTTTTGCTCCAAATTGATCCACTTAAGTTGATCTTTAGCCTTTTGTTAAATAATTAGGGGCCTTCATCATCTCCATAAATATGCAAGAGTCTGTTAAGAGTACAAAAAGGGACTATTCTCAGCATTATCTGAGGTCCTCTATTCATAGTTCAAGTTTTCATCAATTTACCTTACTCATGTTAAGGCTGAATTAATAAGCAGAAATATATCCATAATTTTCTTCCAACGGAAAATATCTGTGATTAAAAATGTGGCTTTTTCCTCCTGATAATGTGCAATAATCCATTGCAAGGGTTTTGATTTTCCAAATTTACAAAATGGATGCAGTCTAGTCTCAGTGGCATGCAACAAGAACATACCCTATCAATGTGCCTATTACTTTTGTCTCATTTAAAATGATATTGTGGTTGCCATCAACTAGGAGAAACGAAATGGCACATATAACCACTTTTGGCTACGCAAGATACAAAGCGGCTTCAAATATTGCAAAACGATACGACGGCTTCCAACGGCTTCAAACGGTTACACTGTAGCCGTTTTGGCTACTATAAACCATACCTTAGTTTAATCCTTCTCAGGTTGGTTAAATGTACCATTTGTATCTAAGTGTAACCATTGCCCATTTGAAAACTCTGCAAATTGAGACAGGTCAAATCAATATCCGATTGTCTATGTAGAGTGTAAAGCTTGTGTATCAATTACAAAGCTAATTGCATGGCTAAACTTTATAAACGTGAGTGTGTCTATGGAAACTGTTGAGTTGAGAATTGCCCACAGAAATTCTATCTTCTTCCCTACAGCTCTCAGCCACAGTAAAATCTTTTGTAATGTATGTGTGTGTGGCATGTGTGTGTGTGTGCACATGGCGTGCATGGGTTGGTATTGAATGTCATCTGCTGCCTATAGCCATTAACTCCTCAAAGTTTATGTACCCACTTGCTTATTAAATTTTTATTTTTTTTTCTGCTTATGTTTGGTCACTGTATTATTTGTGCTACTGGAAAGGTAGGGTTATTTGTTTCTAAACGTGGGTTAAAATAACAAACGCAGTTATAATTATTATTTCACAGCCTTGAATAATAATAGCATGAATTGTTACTAATTAATGCCCACTCTGTTTTTAATGTTATTTACAAAGAAATACCACCCCCCACTTTATATTTACTGCTTTGAAGACTGGTTATGGCACCTATACTAGGGTATGGAATTTAACTTGATTTTGAAATGGTGTCCTCATGCTGGTAGTTTAAAAAACTCATTAAAAATGTGTTTGTGGTCAAGCTGTTCTAATTCCAATTACCTTGAATGCCAGACCTTATACACACATCTGCCACTTCACAAAGGTTGTTTCGTGTGAGCTTAATTATGCCCTTGTTCTTTTCAATGCTCTCCTATAATATGTGCCTGCAATTTCTGTTTCAACTTACTATAAATGAGTTCTAGGTAAATGTTTGAAAGATTAACATTAACTATAGTAACAGTCACTACTCATCATGGAGTTATTTATTTTACCTGACTAACCAGGCCTATTCTTATTTATATGCACATGTAAACTGTATCGATTACAAAGCCATGTATTTGTTTATCATATAATGTCTCAGGTTTTCAAGTACCACTGACTTTTTTTGGCATGGTGTTAAAATTTATGGTTTGCTGTCATCATCTAATTGAGTAAAATACATCAGAAAATTAGGTTAACAATATTTCGAGGTTGTTATTTTAGGGCACATATTTCCCGACAAAATGATGTGAAAATAAACCACCACTAAAAGTTTTAAGCTTTCATTGACAGAGTACCTCATTGCAACTGCACCACCTCTCCCTTGTAAGCATGACAGGGCCCAACCTTTTAAACCCATGGACAGGGTGAGGGCCTGAATTGTGTGACAAACATAGTGGATGTATTGACAGCATTTGTTTCATTCTAACAGGGAACACAAGGCTTACGGTTTATGTGGTCACTACTTTTCTGGTGGTGTACCTCTTTTCTACAATTACAAATGTGAGCACAATCTGATTCCATTTCTAAAAATGCGATCTTGAAAAATTTCAAAAATTTTACCAATGGGTTCACTTGCAATGTTTATACCTGTAGGGCCCCAATCTGCACCTAACATTTCCCCTGTATACTATATAGTTGGTTTTAAGGTTCCTAACGGTTGGGAAAACTTTTAAATCATCTTCTGTTACTTTTGCAACTTTGGAAATAGGACAGTCCACTTGTCCATGTGGGATGACATCATCTGGGTGACAATAAATCCATGATAAGGCGCTACCTAATGCGTGCATGCTCTGATCTCTTGTAACAGTATTCACAAAATACATTACTGTATGGCTCACTTAAAAAACTTTTTCTCCAAACACAAATCTGAAGTGTGTTGTATAAGGCTATAATTAAATTATATGCCAACAATAACCTAAAATACTTATCAAATCAACTGTAAGGTTTTGGCTGGGGGACTATTGTATGATTATCTCCCTTAGTCCCCGAACCAAGTTTTACTTTACCATAAAAAAAAAAGAAAACCTAAAGTATACAAAATGTTGCTCCTTTGTAACTTTGGGTCAAACAAAAGGGTGTTCTCTATTAGGTAGTGTGTAGGTTTCTTACATAAATAACCAATTTTTCTAGAAAAATATATACCCACCAAGGGTGGGTGATATCAAAAACTGGCAACGGGCTGCTTTGTTATTTGGGGAATTTTAAACACTGTCACCTACTGTGGACTGTCAACTTGGTAAGTGCCTTGCTCCCAATTGCACAACATGTCCCTAGGGGCCGCAAACTTGAGAAAGTGTCTTTCAGAACTGTTTGGGACTTAATTTGGCCAACTTAGAATTTCGTGGAACTCAAGACTTTGCAGAACTTTCCCATAAATTTTAGCCCTAGAGCACGAATATAACTCCTGAATATTATTCTTTAACTTTTGACCATTTGATCTTTAAAGTATTTTCTATTGATTGAATACTATAATCAACTCAATTTTATATTTATTACTACTTCATTATAGGCCTGCTAGTTTCCATTTAGTGCTGATGTGATGCACTAGGTGTAAACACCAGACTTTTAAGCAATGAAGTTTATAACCATCAACACTGTTTGAAGAAATGAAAATAACTTTACTTTGCTGTTATATAAATCTCCACTATGTAAGAGCATTTTTCATTGTGAACAACAGTTTTTATTTTTGTTTCTTTTCCATGTCTCATGTCCCTTCTTACTATAAGAACTAGAAACGTTCATTTTGTCCGACTATGAAGTTACTGCTACAGTGGTTCTCCCTGATCTAGTTACCATGGGTCACATTACATTAAAATACGTTAGGTTGTATGAAAGATATTTCGCTCACTACCAAGTCCGAATTGGTTTAATTCCGAAGATGCACTCCCCTAATTAAAACCAATTAGTACCAAAGACGGTAATTTCTTCGATTTTGAATATAGCAATTGAGTGATCTCAGATGATCTCATATTTTTTGTTTATTTTTGGTCTTTTCCAAACACTTTTAAAACGTTTTCATTTTCCACACACTCTCAAATTTTGTTTGCTGTTTCTTTGTGTAATGCTTGTCTATGCCTTTATTATTCATATTATTAATTGGCCTGGGGGATTTCACTTTTTCCGGCACCACACTGGCAACACTTACAATCTGTTTTTTCGACGATTGTGTATGAGGTAGAGTCTGCTTTACTCCATTATCTATTTTACTTTGAAAGAGCGCAATTCTAATTATCCATAAGTTTGATTGACATATTGATTGGCAAGTACGTTGCAAGCACGACATTGTACATTCTCTGCACCAAACAAATCGGCAACAATGCAACACCAGCGCGAGTCCATCTAAAATTCCTACAGTACTAGTGCTTGGTGGGCTAAAATTAGTTAAAAGTCAACGGTTTTTTAAATGTGTTAGAATAAATTTGGTGTTACCAACATGAGCTTTATTTGAAGGGGAAATTTCCCAAAACTGTTACAAATGTTGGATGGACTCATACAACCCCTGGTTTGCCAGTTTATAAAAATTCTGAGAATTTTCTGTTTCTGAGAATGCTAGAAAAAACAAAAAATGTCTCAAATTTTGTGAGTAAACAACTAATACACTGATCCCATTGAACCAGGTAATTTAAAAAAAACTGTGTCGGGTCGCCAGTCATAAGTATTTACAATAAATAAGAACAACATTAAAATCATTTAAATGAGTGAATGGTTTGCTAGATTTTAATTTGCACTTTTATTACAAAACGTGTAAAAAGAATCTCATAACTGATTTAAAGTATATTTTGTACATGAGGCATAAGATTGCACATTAGAACCATTTCACCTTGTTTACAACTTGATCTCCCTTGACCGTTGACCTGGTATGTGACATTTGACTTCACATAGTTCTAAGCTTTAATTTAACATAGGTTTCCACCTTCCTGTCATTTCACTAAAGAAAATAGAAACAAACGCCCAATTGGGCCAAAATGGTGTTTAAAACTGAATCCCCAGTTATAATTCGTTTTTAACAAAGGTTACAACCACCTTCCTGTCATGTTGCAATAAGAAAATAGAAAAAACGCCATTGGGCGCAAAATGTTGTGTAAAAACCGAATCCCCAAGTTTATAAGCTTTAATTTAACAAAGGTTACAAACACCTCATGTTCATTTTTCAAATAACGAAAAATAGAAAAAACGCCCAATTTGTGGTCGCAAAAAAAAAAAGTTAAAACTAATCCCCCCAAGTTAATACGCTTTATTTTAACATAGTGACACCTTCCTGTCATTTCAAAATACAAGAAATGAAAAACGCCCAAGGGCGCAACATGTGTTACAATGAATCCCCAAGTTCTAAAGCTTTTAATTTAACATAGTTACACACTTCCTTCCTGTCATTTCAAATAAGAAATACAAAAACGCACAATTGGGGTCGCTAAATTGTTAAAACGAATCCCCAGTTATAAGCGTTAATTTGACAAAGTTTTACACCTTCAAGTCATTTCAAATAAATAAAATAGAAAAAGCCCAATTGGGCGCAAAATTGTGTTTAAAACTGAATCCCATCCCCAAGTTATAATTTAAATTTAACATAGGTTTACACCTTCCTGTCATTTCAAATAAAGAAAATAGAAAAAACGCCCAATGGGCGCCAAAATGTGTTAAAACTGAATCCCCAAGTTATAAGCTTTAATTTAACATAGGTTACACCTTCCTGTCATTTCAATATAAAGACAGAAAATAGAAAAACGCCAATTGGGCGCAAAATGTGTTAAAACTGAATCAAGTTATAAACTTTAATTTAACATAGGTTACACCTTTCCCAACACCACGACCGGATCAAATAAGGTAAGAGAGCGTAATGTAGTGTTCCAATCGTCCATTGGAGTAAGCGCGCCGAAGCAGCGAACAATCCGGTTGCGTGTATTTCAATGCAAAATCACGCTGGCAAAGTTCAAAGGAATTTCGTGTATGAGATTGCGCAATTTAACTGATCAAGTGTCTAGGGCAACAACCCGCAACAAATTTTATCAAATGTACTCTCATATCTGCCATAGGCCTATTTTTCTTTTTCAAAATTCCGAAATAAAAATAAAATGGACTATGTGATAAGGCAAAAAACACACGAACACACAAACGAAAACAATAAGCAACCCGAAGCAAAACAAAGCAGCCCTGCAACTCCCAAAGCAAACCAAACATGGTCAACACAAAAAACAACCAGCAAACCAAACAGAAACACGAGTTTGTTTCCAGTTGGTGCGCACAATTCATGCCGAAATATAATTTTTATTTATTGATTTTTTTAAATAAGGTATTTACCGGTGTTAATTATTTTTTAATTAAAAGGATTTCACCAGGAAGCCTCAAAATAATACCCAAAATGTTAATTCAAAGACAGTCGCCAAACCATATTTATAAATCAACAGTATTAGGCTAGGCTATTTGGAACCACTTTTATTTATTTTTAATAAAAGGCCAATGTTCTATATCTGAGGCATTTTAGGTTAACACTATGATGCCCCCTCGTCGGGACCTCTAAAAGAAACTCAAAATTGTCTGTATTCATGAAATAAAAAATGAAATGCCAGTTTAAAAAACTGCTTCCACCCCCCCAAAATCAGATGCGTGCGGCTTACCGAAAACAAAAGCTAACAAACTTGTTGTTTTTCACCTTTTTGTTTCCTAAAGCGAGGAGGTGAAGGCCTAGCCATATAAGCCTAACTCAGATTTGTTGTCGGAAATGTGCCTCACAACACAACCCAATCTCCCTCAATGTCAAATTCCCGGTCAAATTTCGGCTTCTTGAGCTGATTTTTTTTCATGACATATTTGTATACACTCGCGCAAACAACGCCCACAAATAGGCATTCGTGACTGACACTTCGAACCGTGTGCGAACACACGGGCGTACACGCAGCAGCTTAACGCTATAGTTTTGGCGACATCTTTTGACCATTGCGCGCCGCGTTGCGAGGTGCGTTAACTTCACGCAGTCCCACTCGAGTGTGGTTGAATCGGTCAAACACTGCTGTTCGTCATCTCTGTGCCCGTAAAATAATGCATGTAATTTCAGAATTCCTACTGACGAAGAGGTTCTAGTAGCGGATTTTTTTTAATTATTTTTTGTTGAGATTCCATTCAACAGCATAACACATTAAGAGAAACTGTTCATCGAAACCTTGACCAAATTTGTCGTTAAAAGTTGAGTAACACCATTTTACTTTTCACTTTTTTGGAAATGAATAGCATAAATAAATGCTTCCCAAAATGTATGAATAAAAGACCATTTTGGTCTCTATTTTTGTAAATAATAAAATTTTTTACTTTTTATATTATTTTTCTACATATTGTTAACACATTGTTTGAATATTCGTGTTTTGGGGACAAACTTGAGATTTAAATCGTGCATACGAATTTACAGCAAGAACCGTTATTATACATTTCGTCAATCACATTTCAGTGGAAAAGGGACATTACAAATCAATCGGGCCAACCGCGTGCAGTTTTGATCCGGTAGTGTGTGACACCTTCCTATCATTTTAATAAAGAAAATAGAAAAAACGCCCAATTGGGCGCAAATGGTGTTAAAAGTATCCCCAAGTTATAAGCTTTAATTTAACATAGGTTACACCTTCCTGTCATTTCAAATAGTTAACAATTTTAAAAAAAAAAAAAACCCCCAATTGGGCTCAAAAAAAGTTAAAACTGAATTCCCAGTTATAATGCTTTAATCTTAACAAGGTTTACACCTTCCTGTCATTTCCAAATAAAGAAAATATAAAAAAACGCTTTATTGGGCGCCAAATGTGTTAAACTGAATCCCCCAGTTAATAAGCTTTAATTTAACAAAGTTTTTAATATTTGTATACTATCAGTAATTCAAAACTTTCTATTGGTTAAAACTGAATTCCCAAGTTATAATTAAGCTTTACTTTAACATAGGTTACACCTTCCTATCTTTTTAGAATAAAGAAAATCGAAAAAACGCCCATTGGGCGCAAAAAAAGTTAAACTGAACCCAGTCGTAAGCTTTATTTTATCATAGGTTACACCTTCCTGTCATTTCAAATCAGGAAAAATATAAAAAAAGCCCACTTGGGCGCAAAATGTGTTAAAACAAACGAATCCCTCCCCCAGTTATAAATGCTTTAATTTAACAAAGGTTACACCTTCCTGTATTTCAATAAAGAAAATAGAAAAAACGCCCAATTGGCGCAAAATTTGTTAAACTGAATCCCCAGTATAAGCTTTAATTTAACATAGCTTTACACCTTCCGGTCGTTTCAAATAAAGAAAATAGAAAAAACACGCCCAATTGGGCGCAAATGGTTTAAACGAATCCCCAAGTTATAAGCTTTAATTTAACATAGGTTACACTTCCCTATCATTTTACCTAAAGTGAAAATGAAAAAAACCCAATTGTGCGCAAAATGTGTTAATAACGAATCCCCAAGTTATATATATAAGCTTTACTTAAAACATAGGTTAACACCTTTTCCTGTCATGTCAATAAGAAAATAGAAAACACGCCCAATTTGGGCGGGCAAAATTGTTTAAAAGTTTAAAAAAAAAAAAATTAGCTTAATTTTTAACAAGGTTTCACCTTCCTGTCATTTCAAATAAAGAAAATAGAAAAAACGCCCAATTGGGCGCAAAATGTGTAAATACTGAATCCCCAAGTTATAAGCTTTAATTTACCGTAGGTTACCCCTTCCTGTCGTTTCAAATAAAGAAAATAGAAAAAAACAAACGCCCATTGGGCGCAAAATGTGTTTAAATTGATTGATTGATTGATTTTATTTGGTTCCTCCTCAACATAATACATAACATTATAAGAAAAACAATATAATTAAACTGAATCCCCAGTTATAAGCTTTAATTTAAATAGGGTTTTACAGCCCCCTTCCTATCATTTCAAATAAAGAAAATATTAAAAAACAGCCCCATTGGGCGCAAATGGGTTAAAACTGAATCCCCAAGTTATAAGCTTTAATTTTAAAAGGTTTAACCTTTCCTATCATTTTAAATAAAGAAAATAGAAAAAACGCCCATTGGGCGCAAAATGTGTTAAAACCGAATCCCTCAAGTTAATAAACTTTAATTTAACCCTATGTTTACAACTTTCCTATCATTTTAAATAAAGAAAATAGAAAAAACGCCCAATTGTGGCGCAAAAATGTGTTAAAAAAAACTCTATCCTCCCCAAATTATAGCTTTAATTTAACACATGTTACACCTTCCTATCATTTCAAATAAAGAAATAGGAATAAAAAGCCACAATGGCGCAAAAATGTGTTAAAACTGAATCCTCCAATTTTACGCTTAATTTAATGTAGGTTTCCACCTTCCTGTCTTTTCAAATAAAGATGTTTACCTAAAACTTCGTCTTAGGCCTACATAATATCAACACAATACTAGTAAAGCTTCAATCATAACGTAGTATAAACTCTACGTGGCCTGATCATTTCTTACTTACCAACTCTCCTATTTGTTACTCACCCCTTTATCTATCCTGCAACGTTTAACCAAACCCCAACAAAAAGCAAGGTCTCACAGAGACAAAATCAAATGAATCTTTTTTAAGGCCAATTTCAACATTGAAGAATGTTATTCTTTGTCGGAAATTGCAATCGCATTACCCACCCAACACTAAAAACTCCAAATTAATAGTAGTACGTAGAATCATTTTCATAAAGAAACATTTAATGAATGACCACTCAGCTGAAAGAGCCTCCCTTCGCAAATTTGAGAACAGTGGTTTCTCATAGTCGGGTCCTAAGGTCGACCCGACAAAAATATGAAAACTGAAAATATAACAAAAAATGAACAGTTAAAGTGCTTATCTGATTGGTTAAATAAATAACGTTATACTTTTTGTTCGACAATTTCCTGAAAGTGATAATATTCAGCGAATTCAAAAGAACAAGGACACCTTCAACCATACCTTTGTAAAAATTGTAATAAATCGTTTGAAGCATTTTTTTGTTTGTGATTACCAAAAAGTTTTTTTTTAATATATTCAATAACAAACATTTTTGATTGTAACATATTTAAGTATCACACCATAGAGAATTTTGTATATAATGCTTCTTGTAAATTTATTGTATGCCAATCGGAAGAGATGATGCAAGGAAAAGAAAGACATTTGTATTTAAACCACATTATTATTTTGTGGTCCTGAATCATCTACATGATTTGTTACTATGTAAATAAACTATACAGTTAAGTTCATTTACAACATGCAGTAATCAATCACAAGCTTGTCATATGATCTTTACCACATTCTCTATCAATTTCTTTCTCTCACAGAGGAAGATGCAGGACTCAGGCAAATGGTGCACATTACTCCAACAATTTTTGCATATGTGTGTACGCATATGGGTGTTTCCGTAAATTAGGGGGCCAGTACACTTTGGTGTCCCTTTTCTATTGACATTTTTTTATTTAAATTTAACAATGAAGATATGTATCAAACTTAAATTCCATTTTTAAATTACACGCATTTGCAATCTTTTTTCAGATTCTTGAATATGAAACATTAACCATTAAATTTTTAATGTATGTAATAAATTAAAGGTGTTTGTTATGCCCGTGTAAATGGGACCCCAAGCCTGTGACATGAAATAAATAAAAAAAAAAGCCTAACACCAAACAAAACATTGTGTTCTTGGTTTTAATGTGTCATCAAAACCTTGAAAATATATGGTATATTGTTCTATTTCATAAAGCAAACACATAAAGCTTTCAATACATCATAAATCGGACTGTTTTGGAAATTAAGCCGATCATGGTATAATCATGCCAGTCTTGATTTCCCGTGTAAACAAACCCAAATTTGGTGTCCCGCTTTTCACGTTTACTATTGGAACCAATGGGTTTGTTCTGAGAAATTGAAAGTAAGTGTGACAATTCTAAAGTTCAGTCAATTGCTTGCATACGCAATTTCAATGCTATATCTGCAAAGTTTTTAATGACAGTGTCTCTAAAACCTTGTTAATTTTGAATACCTGTGGTGATCTGTGGTTCCCCGTGTAAACGGGACAACAAAGGGTGTCCCACGCACACTTGTGCCTGAAAACATTGTTTTATATGCCGGCATGACCATTTGTACTAATAACTTATTGTGCCCCTCAAATAACCAAATGTACCCAAAAACTATACACATATCACATCGTAATGAAATTATCTTTAAAAAAAAAAATCAGAAAATTGGTTTGTGTCCCATTTACACAACGGGGAACCTGAATGCAGTTTTATTTCATATTTTAAAGTTTTTGAAAGTACTTTTGACGCAATTTGATTGGTTATTTAACGAGGAATGGTATTATATCAAATATTTATTCAAGCATTTATTGAGATCCTCCTTAAATTTTGTTGTCCTTTTTTCTTCAAAATGTCCAAGTTGGCCCCCTATTTTACGAACACCCATATGCCAAGTTGGTGAATTGTGTAGTCTGACATGCAACTTGTTCTCTGCACAGGAACTGTGTGGAATTAGGAATTTATTGTGAGATCATGTCCAGTTTCTAGATGGGGGCATAACTTTTTGTCAAACAATGTGTTCTACATGCAATGGAATTTATTGACAACCTTGAAGGTAAAACTTTCCAGCTAGTGTAGCAGCCTAATCTGCGGACACGACTTGCGGGTATAGTAGTGACTCAACATGAGAAAATCGCAATTGCCTTCAAATTCAAACTGGCCAGACTATTACTATTCGCCAATAGAAACACTGCCAAAGAAAGCCCTTTATGGTGATTTGGTTTGGGACTATATTTTCACATACGAGTCTATCATAGGATCAATATCATAAGGGGGTCCATTTGACCCAGGGATTTCGTTTTTCACGGCGCCAAGTTTTAACGGGAAATTATTTTTGCCCAAAATTTCATCTAATTGCCTAAATATCAGTTGCTCATATTTTGGTGGGAAAACATTAAAATCAGTCCATGGTGTTAACTATACTCATTACATAAAAAAGCATTTGTGGGGGGCGCTTCTCAAATTTGGTTTTGCCCATCAAATCGCCACCGGAATAACTTTTTTTGAATATTTATTTTGCCATGTTTGTAAATTGATTTTCTACTCTTTAAGCCAAATTTTATGGCAAAAGTCCCATTGGGATCTTGGGTTTTTTCATTTTTGGGGGCGGGAGAAATTGGTTGTCGTTTCAAAAAAATCGGTTGTTGGGCGCCATTTTGAATCTGTACAAACCGATTTTCATTTGTTTTCCTGTAATGTGGTCGTGTTGATGCACCTATCATGACTAGATTTTCGGTAAAAAATCCAACGGCAAAGTGTTTTTTCAGAGTGACCCCCTTTATGCACCACGGAGTGCAGAAGAGCCTTATGCATTAAAGGTGCTTGTTCCCGATCGTCTTTGGGACCCCCTGATTTACCTGAGTAGTATCGATTTTGATATCTTGATGAAGCAACATATTTTTCTCATTGTCGTCCTGAAATTTGCGCCCTCAAATCCATTTCCTTCCTAAGATATAAAACAAACAAGGCGAACCTCGTATTTACGCGATGCGGAAATATGTCCCCCTGCCGAATTTCGCGATCATTGGAAGTAACAACTTAATTGCACACCACAGCAACAACTCATCCCTTACTTGTGACCACTATACTACCCCACTTAACGATTGGCATGTCAATTGGAAGGTGGATGAAGAGATTAGTAAGTGCATTGGAATTGAGTACGAGTGACGTATGAGTGCGAGTGGAATATATGCATGGAAACATTACGTAATGGAAATTAAGTTCCTTCACTAAATCATCTTGATGTGGTAAGGAATAAGTAATGACATTTGCATAACTAAACTGCACATAGGATGCTCACACAAAAATGTATGGCAAACGCCTTCTGAGCGAAGGAATGTTGCACATCTGATGTACCGTTTCAGCGACCATTAATTTGTGCATATTTAATTAGCTCATTTGCATACCTAAGGTCGTCATATATATCATGCCTTTCAAAGTAACGCAAACAATACATGCAACATGTATTGTGGCAAAAGATTTGCATATCTGATGTACCGTTTCCATTGATAACTTTAATTAGCATTTAATTAGCTCATTGCATACCTAAACCGCCCCCCCATCTCATGCAACTTTCAAATTGCAGAAATGATGCATGCCATGATGCACTTTCTTGAAGCGAAGGAATAATAGTGCTTCATGCGCGAAGGATTTTGCATATCCATATACTGTTTCAGCAATACATTAATTAATGCATAGTTAATTAGCTCATTTGCCATACCTAAGCACCATATATCAGTACTTTCAAAGTGCGAAAACAATGCATGCCAAGATATACTTCATGTGGCAAAAGAATTTTGCATATCTATGTAACCGTTTCAGTGATACATTAATTAGCATATTTAATTAGCTCAGTTTCATACCTAACCCGCCTATATCACTCACTTTCAAATCGCAGAAACGATGCATGCCATTATGCACTTCCATGAACGAAGGAATTTTGTGTGCCCGATCTCGTGTTTCAAAGATACAGCATACAGTTAACATTTTTTAATCACGGAATTCAGGGTTAACATTTTTCTCAACCCGACTAAACTGACATACGGACATCAACATACGGACGGCTGACCCATTCATAGTCCCCGTTCCGAACTTAGTTCGGCGGGGACAAAAACTGCCGTTTTAAGTAGGTTTAACATCCATCAATATTACACAGTATTGAATAGGCTTTGCATGTGATTATTTGCTTCTAACATCAAAACCGCAAGATTTTTTCCCACTGTCTTGATGGGCGTTGTGCAGGTGCCAGCTCTCATATCAAGTAGAGAACACAATAGAATAAATCGGAAGACACCTTTAGTGTTAATCGCTTCTCACTATGGAGGAAATTAATTATTCAATTCCCGTTTACCTAACATCTTCAGCTATGACAAAAACTGCATGAAAAGTTTGACACATATCCCTAACACACATTTTTCATGTGATTGAGTCATATTTTTTCAACCAACACCACACAACAGTAACTGGGTTAAGGGTTTCCTGCATTTCACAATGACCTAAACAATCATATGTGGTTTGAAAGAGCACTGAAAAAGAAAATGGCTTGACCTACTGCAAATTTAAATGCACTCCATCATTTGAAAATTATTTGTTAGAGCTTACAGATTTTCTACGGCACTCCCTCAAATTTAAGGCGACAAACCTTGCCACTCAACGCAGTATAATACGGGAAATGTAACTGTGTCAATGTGACACTTAGAAGACACAAATCACTTTTATGTTCAACTGTAGTGCCCTTGCTGATATTAGGATGAAAATGAAAAATTAAACTGAACTCACGAATTCACAATTTGCCTTTGTATTGGTATTTGTTTAGGTACAGTAGGATGAAGTTAAATAATTTTCTCATCCTTGAAAACTTGTTTGTTGTTGACAATGATTTATGTTGCATATTTTATACAAAATCCTTAAAACTACATCAAGCGTGCATGAAACACGATCATAGTTCTCAGTTACATATAAGCCAAGTTTCAAATGTGTTTTCCTCATGTTTGCCAAACTATTGTGTTATGTAAAATTGTTTGTCTTTCTCCAACTATGACCACACATTCAGTTGTGCTAGACACACTAACTATTGATTTCACTGTGTGTTTAGTAGTTGTCCGCTATTCCTCTACAGCGTCCATTACCTAAACAACAATTTTGGTTATGCTGTGTCAGCTTTGGAAATGCTGAATACGTTGTTTGTAGTAGGTGATATTGTCTTTTTTAAATGTAATTTTTCTTTGTACATGTATACTGTTGCGTTTGCCTGTAATTTGTTTTCATGCACCATCAGTCGATTGCCACTGTTTTTAAAAGTGAGATCCTAACAAACTATACTAATACTTTACTATTTTATAACATTAAATGTGCAACCAGAGATTTTTGAGGCACCATAATATTGTGTCATAAAGTAATTTTTCATATAGACACTCAATAGATTTCTTACCTTGTATTTGGCTACAGAAATGTCTTAAAAGAGAGAAACAGGTGATTTTACTTTGCTTATATTCAATGTAAAACATAGGCTGAATTTCGTATTTGCTCCTAATACCGAAATTAGAAATTTTACAATTTTTGTACCAAAAGAAACAATTTCTCAGCTTAATCCTTTCAGGTGGAGATGTTTTTGATGGAAAGCTTTACATCAGGGCGAAATCAGGACTTTCAATTTTTAAGGGACAAATGATATGTGAAATCTCTTGTTGAACGTTAAATCAAAACAATACTAAGTACATACTCTTGATTTAAATTGCCATGAGGAATGGCTCAAACTTCAAATAAACAGTAATTTTCTGAAGACAACTCCATGATTACCCCCATGGCTATAATGGCACTGTCACAGTGTGGTCATGCTCTTGTTTATACACACCGCATGTTGTTGTTTACAAAGAATTCTCAAGTAATTGCTTGTAAATTGACATAGTATCCTAAACTTCCTTTGACAAATAGATTTATTGATTTTATCTGTCATCACATTACGAGTTTCAATGGCTTGATTACCTTGGCTTACAAATGTGTCCATTGGTAACCAACCCTGAAAGGATTAAACCAGGTATGGTTTCATAGTAGCAAAAACGGTTACCATGTAACCTTTGAAGAGCCGTGGAAAGCCGTCCTGTAATCGTTTGCAAATCATTGAAGCCTTTTGTATCTTGCGTAGCCAAAGTGGTGATATGTACCATTTCTTTTCCCTCCTATAATGCATGGTACCCCTGCAGGTTATGCACCACTGTTGCGGCATCCATTTACTGTGGGATGGCATCATTCGTGAATTCCTCATTTCTTGAGCCAGAATATTATTTGAATGATCTGCATTCCAAAGAAAACTGGAATTCTTATTGTATGTTGATGTTGTGTTATGTTTTGTAGGTTTTGGTGTTGGCTTTGTTTTATTAGGGTGTCATTTATTGATAGCGTTTAAAACAGTAAAAAGCAATCAAATGGAAAATAGTGTGAAACAGTTTCTGGAAAAAATGAGGGCATTTCACTGTGGACCTGGATACGAAGAGTGGAAAGTGCGAGGGTCAGTTTTCGAGAATGCCTCATGGCAGGCTGTGTGTTCTTGTTTGATCACCTGGGGAAGCCAGTGGGCTTGTCATTATGCAATATATTAGAATTTTGTATGAGGTTAAAGTGTAGTGTGTGCTTGAAGATATACATTCATTGATGCCAACTAGTAAACACCAGGTGGTTCAACAAAAAGGAACATGAAACATCCATACAGGACAGAAGGTGGACTCGAAACCAACAACGTGCGGACTTTATGCTCATTTTGTCGTGCCAAATCATGTATTTAACTGGCAGTGATGATATGTCCATTTCAAAACAAACAATTTTGACACTTTTAACCATTTATATTGGGCCTTTTGGATTTCTAAAGCATGGTTAAAAAGTGGTTGCACAATTTTAAGCATGTAGTGCAGCTGTGGGCACAACTTCAGCTCCTCAACTGCTGACAGTAATCTTTGATATCTGCTCTAGTTTAATATTAATGCCATAACAAAGTATCAGCAGGACCCAACATGGTACCATTTTATATGAATCCATTACAAATACTTGATTGCATGTGTTATATCACATTATTGTACATACTAGAAGATGCTAGGGGTGTCCTTCACACGCTGAATTCATACAGATGTAGGCCAAGATTCATTAAAGGTGACAATCAGAGATTTTGAGGCATCCAACTATTGTGTCATAATCGTAATGTCATATAGATGAGACACTCAATAGATTTCTTACCACATATTTGGCAACATAAATGTAATGAAAGAGAGAAAAAAGTGATTTTGATTGCTTATATTTTAATATAAAAACATAGGTATAAAGTAAATCATGTCAATATTTTAAAACTTGAAATTTCACAATTTGTGTACCAAAGAAACATTTCTCAGATTAATCCTTTAGTGGGGATATTTTTGATGGAAAGCTTTACATCGAGCAAAATCAGTACTTTTGATTTGTGAGGGGACACCTGAAATGTGAAATCTATCGTTGCCCTTTAATGAAAAGTGTTTTGTTGAAAATAAAAGTAGCTGAAGTTGTGTAAACTAGTAATGCATGCAAGAATTATGGAGTATTTTGACATGGTAATCAAAACCCTGGTTTGCAACTGGTTGAATGTCCAAAATGGAGTCTGAATGGCCTTTCTGTTACCTGGGAAATGCCCAAACGAAACGAGGTGATGGATGTTATGTAATACCTTCATTATCCAATGCCAGTTTGGGCTATCCATGTAAATAGTGAATCGTGCAAGAGTGAATGTAGGGCAGCATCAGTGTAAAGATATCACTATGACTTGAAAACACTTCACCTCGGGGCTGCAAATAAGCAAAAATTTTTAACAGTACTGGGTTAATTAAATGGTCATACTGGATCTTGGTATAATTGATAACAATGCTTAAATTCAGAACTTGTGGAAAATGCTGTCAAACCATTTCCAGTATTCCATAGTCGACTTCCCTTTCATCAAAGTCTGCGGTTCATTTTACATGTAATACACAAACCAATAAGGACTCTTGGAAATGATTGATTAAAAATGGTGGTCAGTAGTAGACTCCAGAATGTCTACATTATTTTTTAACCGTGTAAGGTTATTATGACAGTGAAGTAATTGTTACAAGTGCAATTTTGATTTATATCAGTACATGACTTCTTCAGGTATCAAGTCTCCAGCACCATACATGTGTATGTGGGTTAACCTCTGGGTGTGTACATGTATTGCAGAGAGGCAGTGGATTTACATCTAGCCATTTCTATAGTTTTGGGCAATATCCACTAAGTTGTGGACCCCAAAACAAAAGACAGGATGACCTGTCATGTAATGTCCTTTACGTTGCCAGTTTTTTTCACAAGAACAACAGGTTAATATTATGCCTTTATTGATAATTGCTATTTAATTGCTAAATTCTGTCCCATAGCAATCCCGGGGAGCAAATCCAGTGAAAAGGGCAATATGTACATTTTGTATATAAATGGCATAGTTTCTTGCAGTATCACAAGATACAGGGTGCACATGCCTGATTCAGGTTCAGTTTGGTCAAATGAAAGTATCATAGACATCTGAACATCTGGATGTCCAAGCAATGGTGGCGGTGGAAACAATGCATTGATATATATATCCAATACATTAAGCAGTCTTTATTGATCAGGGCAGATGCACATTACATGTGTCGTCTCGAGGGTATAAACAATATGCAAAAAGATGGACTTGTGTGTGTCCTAGCAGGCAAGACACAGGGGGATTGTTTTGTCCACTGTCTTGTTATGTTGTAGTTGCTGATGTTTTGTTGTGAAAAAGGGTTAACATTTGCCTGTAATATCCACATACTTTGAATAGATTTAACCAAACGTGAGTCATAGGTACAACATGGGAATCAGTGTTGATGAGGTCACTAGTCAGAACAGGTCACAGGTCCTGTTATAAGTAGGCTGAAACATTGTAAATTGGAACCCAAACTTGGAAACCAAATTGGTTTATGGATCTTAAACAAAACCTCTATTGTCCCAGCCGAAAGACGTCGGGACGGCGGACTATGAAAATGAAGCAGAGTCCGTTCGTCCATCCGTTCCCTTGATAAAATGTAACCATGTTTTTATGATTTATCTTGGCGTACCTAAGCAGAAATGAGGTAACTGGGTGGAAAGAGGGGGGTTGATGAGTTCTCGACCTGATGATCGAGATTGTGGCAGTGTTTGAAAAATATGCTAATTAAGTATCGTAATTTGCATAATTTACAGAGAATTTTCCTTCAAGGCCTGTGTATAAGTTCTCTGGTGTTCCGTACGGGCGTATAATGTAATTGGTGGTGGAACGAAGCGGGCTGAAGAGTTCTCAAACCTGATGAGATTTTGGGGTATTTCGGGCAAATTGCGGCGTGCAAATGAGTAATTAATATGCAAAAATCAGCAGTAATTGCTATATTTGAAATTGGTACATCGGTTACTCAAAATTCCTGCGCTGATGAAAGCCTATCATGGGGGGCACATCTTTTTGCAACGTGGAAAGTATGTGTATATTGCAGCTTAGGATGCAAATTGAGCTATAAATAATGCGTAATTGATGTATCTATTGAAACGGTAACAATCGGATAGGCAACATTCCGTCGCTACATGAGGACTTACTTATGCTATAGGGGAGGGGTGGGGGGGTTGGGAGGGGGGGGTTGGTGTGTGGGGAGGGGGGGGAGGGGGGGGCGGAGGGGTGGGGTAGGGAATTGGGGGGGGGAGGAAGGGGTGAGGTGTGTGTAGGAGTGTGGTTGGGAGGGGGTGTGGTGAAGGGTGGGGGGGAGGGGGGTGGTGGTGGCATGGTGTTGGGGATGGGAGGGCCGGTTGGGAGTGTTGCGGCGGGGGGGGAGGGGGTGGGAGGAGTGGGGCGGGGTTGTTGGGTAGGGAGGAGGGGTGTTGACGGGGTGGGGGGCGACGGGGTGTTTTGTTGTGGAGGGGTGGGATGTTGCATGGGGAGCGGAGGTGGGAGTGTTGCGGGGCGGTGTTGGGGAGGATGAGGGTGTTGAGGGGGTTGGGGGTTGGGGGGGGGAATGGCGGCGTTGTGGGGTGTGGAGAAAGGGGGCGTGTTACAGGGTATTGGGTGGGGGGTGGGGTTGTTGAGGTGGTTTGGGGAGTTGTTGGGTGTTGGGAGGGGGTGGGGTGTGCGTGGTTGGTTTGCGTGGTGTGAGGGGGTGGGGTGTTGTAGTTGCATTTATCGTGACATTCGGCGGGTACATCTTTTACGCATCGCGTAAATAGAGTTCGCATTTGTTTTATGAGGGTCAAAGGTCACACATCTAAGTCAAAGGTCATATGAAGCTATCATTCACAACCCACGACGGCAGGCGATCTAGCGGTCCGAGGGATCACAAAGTAGCGTTGTTTGGTAAAAGTGCTTAAATGCTTTCCATATCAACACATAATATTGAAACAGTTAGTTACATACTCACACTTAATATTTACGTTAAAAGATTTTACATTTAAAAATGGCTGTCCAGTTCAGTACACAAATCTTCTCTTGCGGGGACAGTGGGAACCGCCACATTAAATATACCAAAATGTATTTTCAATGTAGGTCTAACTTAATCATTAAAAAATTAAATAAAAAAAGAAAAACGTAAAAAAAATAAAAAAAATAAAAAAAATAAACTTGGGGGGGGGGCGGTTCTGGGATAAGATCAGTTGATCATGCTTGGTTCGGCATTGATCTGCGTATGATGATGACCTGCAAATAGCTATCCCTTCAATTTTGATCTGTGTGAGCATTTAATTTAGAGTTGAGCTTACTTTACTGTTGATTCTGCAGTTATGGAAGTTTCAACAGGTCAAATCAGAGTTCAACTGAAAACATACTAAACAGCTGGGGCAGGGAGGGTAGTAGAGCAGATTTTCACCCCTTTTTAAATGTCGTACATCAGGCCCAGAGAAAAATAAAGAAAATTCCTTTAGGAACCAACTAAGTTCATCATTTTCCCTGTGAAATTGAGGTTAAAAATGGGTGACCATCATCAGTCATGCTTGGTAGAATCGTTTACAGAAGATGTTGGGTAGATGAGGGCGCTAATATCTACTATTATTAACCTGATTTTTGTGTTCTTTCTTTTATTAAGAATGAATTTGGAAATCAAACTTAAATATTCAGATTAAAAGGTAAGAGCAAAATAAATCTTAAGGCAATACTAAACAATCCTGCGATTAATTTGCCGTGTATGGTTATTGTGACAAATCCTCAGTAACCTAGTTGCTCGTTACAGTAGAGAATCTAGAGAGGAATATAATCTTGGCTCTAAAACATTGGTTACATAGGTGTCATCTGAAAATAAATGCGAGGAATGTATTTAAAAAATATCAAATTTTGCAAATTACCAGAATTTCCATCTGCCATTTTCCAAAGGTATGTCACCTGTCAAAATCAATCCATACGGGGAAAATGGTTTTTATGGTTAAATCATTGACATGAAAAGAATTTATGACAGAACAGGCATTATATGACCTGCATCGCAGTTAGTTTGGGTTGGAATATGGATCTAAATAATTATTGTGATCTAACTGTGGTGATTGTGGCAGGGGGGCCATTGATTCAAAGGGGATATGATGCGTGAACCATAGACTTTTCACAAAATGCACCCCTAAACACGTATTTCACCGACTAAAAACAAGCAAACATACCTAAAACAAAAGTATTTTTATCTGTTTATGTTACCCCAACAAGTACGCAGTGCATTGATTCGTATATATACCCTTTATATCTTGCTTTGTTTACTTCTCACAAGTTCCGATTACAATATTTGGATGATTTTGACCCCTGCTTATATAACATACATTTCAGGTTAGAAAAAAATGCCCTTTTTTCCATATTGTCTGTTTTTGACCCCTAAGCATGTACGCGCGTACCTTGCCTGTTGGAAAAAAGACACCTTTTTAACGCGTTTTCTGTTCACGCATCATATCCACCTTTGAATACAATGTGGCCCCCGGATTGTGGGCTAGTTTTCAAGTCAGGTAATGCAGTGGACTTAAGGATCCTGTCACTTCAAAAGTCACAAAGCATACATGTACATGCGTCTTTTTAGTTTACCAAAATATCCACTGTTTTATTACATGTACTGTATTTGGGGGTTCATTGAACAACCAATAGGTTGAATGCACGTTTTCATTGCACGACCGGCTAGGCCATCGTAATGTCATCCATGCCTAGTCACGTACAACCTGCTCTATGGAGTGGCTGACAACCCTTGATATTGCACAAAAAAACTTGGATTGCTTGTTCTGCCATGCCTCTCAGGCGAAATTATTGAATAATCGTACTGCACTGCATTTGATGTGAAGAGTGTCCCTTGTGTTTCTAGTATTTGTAATATGGAGAAGATTGTTATTGTTTTGTTGTCTCAGCCAACAAGTTTTGGAACAAGGATTTGTGAAATGCTTGCCTCTGTGTGTGTCTATCCATGTGTCCAGCTTCAGTTTCTTCCATAGTAAAAAGGCAATGCAAGGACTCAGGCTTTGGGTCAGGGCATGTAGGATCAAATGAGGTCAGTGGTCCAGTGAAAGTATGATTTGGTGTGAGTAAATGGATGGCCCTATTTAATTACCAATGTTCATCTGGATTGAATGATCTTGACCCCAATAGCCAATACCCCCTCTGTAAAGCTTTGCACCGATATTTCAATCTTTTTTGATATGGATTGTTTGGTAATGGACTTTGTAATCCCCATTAAATGTTAAATTATATTGATTGACCAAAATGGCCGGCAAAATGGGGCAACTTATTTTGCTAATACCATCCATCCAAACCAGAAACACTTGGTAACATGTTTTTATAGAATAGATGTAAAAAAAAATCATGGTTAGCATTTCTTAAAACACCAAAAAATTTGACCAAATCCAACTAAAGTCTTGGTCCTGGATTGAATGGTTAGCGATAGGCCATGGAAACTACTCCCAATCTGAATGAATTTGGTGACATTAAGCTTTGAGTTGGGTGATACAAGGGTGCCAAGCATGTGAGGTCACTGGGGTCAAGTGGACATAATTACACATATTAAAATTGATTTTTATTACATTTCTGTTACCTGGGTGTATTATGGGGAGGGTATAAATGTATGTTTGCCCAATATATGTAAGCTGTTTTTGTGATTTACTGTGTTGTAATTTGGTTGGCAAAAAACATCCTGGTTGCATGCCAACAAGGGTGCAACTTGATGGAAACTAAAATCGGCCCTGTAGTTCCTGCAATGTATCTTTTTGAATTTGCATTGTTCTTTTTATGCGAAGCGGCCTAGAAGCCTCTGCATAGGCGCTAATCAAGATTGTCATTAGGCGCTATTGGATAGGCATCAAGATTGGTATTAGGCGCTATGTTATTAGGTGCTATAATCAAGATTATTATATCAAGATTGTTTTAATATTATTGTATTATTACAAATCGGTTGTTGAACTAAAAACCAGTAATACCAAACCTGGGGTTCTGATGATTAAATCCTTGTTGGCCCTTTGACATGTTTCAGTATTTCTACACAGCCTCCTGGCCGATACTTGTTACCTACAACTTGCTTTTTGGGTCCCACCAATAATTGGGTGGTTTTGCCATCATGATAGAGATGTTGTATGTGTAGATGTCGGTATTTGTGTGTGGTGTATGTCGGGACCCTGTTCAATTATCCAATCATTCCAATGTAAACATGAACATTGAAATATGATGAACCTTTTAACTTGCTAGTTTGGTGGATTGTATGACTTTTGTGCTACATGTTATAGTTGTAGCAGCGTTAAGATATTAATGACAGATATTTGCAGATAAAAACTTAATGCACTTTAACCAGGAAAAACCACAATACCATGAACTTAAAACTTGGTAGCATCATAGACCTGTTGAACCTGGATATTTGCATGTTAATAAATGTAAAATGAGCTAATGTGCATTTGGACCAATGTGGTTGTGTTGTGGGGCCATATGTTTTTGGAAAGGCAAGGGTAGGAGGTCGGTGGAGATTTGACTGGATTCGATTCGACCCCAATTGACTCTCCATATTCAATATGCCTCGGCATCGCAACAAGCCCATTCCATGTCAACAATTGAGATGTGCACCGCAGCACTAAGTGGATTTTTTCGCTTTAATGTGGTGGCGTAGACAGGATGAGCTATTTTCTTTAAAATCTGAAATTTTGAGCGTCATAGTCCATTTTATTTTCCCACTAGAGCAATTGAAAATTTAGGGGCAGTCACCACAAAAGTGCTGCCAAATGTGAAAAACTATGTTGAGAGGGTCACCGATGAGTAATGGAGCCCTCCACATCTTTGAAAATCACTATCTATGGGTAAATATTGGTGTAGAATCCAAATTACATCAGAGGTTCATAGCGTGTTTACTTTTAGAGTTAATGAGGCGTAAATAGCGCTTTGTTCATGCGGGGCCAAATCTGGGGGGGTCATTGAACTCCAAAAGTAGAACATTTTTTATGGTCCATATTTTGGCAATCAGAGTTACATAGTCGAACTTTTAAAACCAATTACATTATGAACACATTAGAAAGTAATAAGTGAGGTACAGTCCTTGAAATGGAATTGTACTTTTTTTAACATTTTGGACCCCCTGAAAAAACCAATGTTGACATTCGACACCCACACTCTACTTCAGATATGTGGAAGATATCACTAAAACTTTCCTGAAAGAACTAGCTTGGTGTCTTTATTTTTTCACAACAAAATACACACTCAAAGGTACCAACAAAGGAACGTGACACAGACGTCATTGTACATGCACAGTGTATTATCACTTATACATTCTATGGGGGGAAATCAGCAAAAGGTATTGTGCTGAAAACAATGAGACATGCAAGACACCAAGCTGGTTCTTTCAAGAATAGCTTGATGATGTATCGTACAACCATATATGAAGTAGAGGGGTGATGTCATATGTCAACATTGATTTTCAGGAGGGGGGGGGGCCAATATATGTCAAAATGCAAAATTAGGATTTTTCAATATGGGCTGTGTATTTCACTATAATTACCTAATGTCTTTTATTGTTTTAAACCTTTTTGGCAGAACGTCCGCCAGGTGACTCAGATAATAAAGAAAATGGACATAAAAAATCGTGTTACTCACGGAGTTCTGACCCCCAAACTAGGTCCCAGATGACAGATATTGCAAGTTTTTACACCGGAAAAACTTTAAAAGTAAAGGAGCTAACACATTTTTTAAGGCAGATTTGAATTCTTACACCAAAAAAAACCCAGATAGTGATTTTCAAAGTTGGGGAAGGTTCCATTAAAAGTTTGTGGCCCACCTCTCAAAATTGTCATGTTTTGCCCATTGCACAGCATTTTTGATGGTGACCCCCCCCTAAATTTCTGAATGCTCCTGCAGGAAGAAAAACGAAAGAAGTATGACGACTCAAAATTTCAGGATTTTCATTTATCATCAATATTCGATCATACACAAAAAAAGAAAAAAAATCCATATGACATGCTGCGGTGCAGATCTCGAGTGTTGACATGGCATAGCCCAACCACACTACGGGTGGTTGGTCAGGTAAAGTCGTGCGGTACTCCCAAAAGAAGAGAGAAAAAGAGCGAGGACTCGCCATTTGTTCTCAGACCATTGGCATTGTTACCTTCCATTTTTGGGGGTTTGCAGTGTATTTAATGTATTTTCTTTTAAATGTACTTTTTTTTTATGGTTTAGTGAATGAAAGCAATAGGGCTCAATGAACCCTGAACAAAAATGATTTGCTAATATTTATTTTAATTAAAGAAAACTGTCAATTACCCCGATGTTTTATCACCTGGAAACTTGCTTGAACCACCTGTCGCGTAGGCTGAGAGTTATTCAGCACAGCAATGTATGTTGTTTTGGTATCGCGCTTCTTGTAGGAAATCCCTAGGTGTCCTTTGCTATTGGGAGGTTTAGATATGTAGGGATCTAGGTTTAATTAGTGTGGAAATACTAGATATTTTTTGGTTAACCTACATCCTATCACAGCTTTATGTTGCCATTGATCAAAATGTAAATCATACAGTGAAACAAATTAATTTAAATCCTGATGATGATGAAAGACTGTGTTTGTTATTAGATTTCAAGAAAAAAGAATGGGAACCTCAAGATCATCTTTTCCTATGTCAAGAAAAATAGGTCAATCATATCATAATTTGTTTAGTGGTGAATTTTGACATGTTTAATTGCATATTCAATTTCATTTTGTCAAGATGGGGCAGTGCATTAGCAAGGTAGGGATGGTACAATGCACATTGTACATATTGGATTGCCATACATACAACTCCAGACTGTACAGACATGTGCGATATAAGTATAGTGTTCTATACACAGAAAGCTGTTGTGGTGTATCATGATTTGCATGTTTGTTGCAGTTCCAGAGTGCAGAAAAGTTACTTGATACCTATTTATATTAAATTTATTTCAGCCAATAAGTTTATTGTAGGTACAAGGTTGGCGCTAGGTGTTGTGGACAGCCTGGTATTAAATTGAAAAGGACAATGAATTTTACACTGTAAATTGCTTAATTCTAGAGCTGGCAATTGATTGTGTAAGACTAAGAACCCCTTTTTGAGCCTAGGCTCATGCATGCAATTTAATTTATCTTTCATATTGACCACTTGGTAAAACTGATTAAAGGCTGATCAGAGATTTTTTTTTTTTAATATTTTTATGTATTAGTTAAAAATAGTGAAACTAAGATAGAAATAAAGGTTGTCATCTAAAATGTCAATTCCAAGTTTTGAGATGAATCAGTTTTCCGTTTTGATGCAGTAAACATTAGTAACAGTATAAACAGTACCATGGAATACTGTGTAAAACAAAAATTCTGGATCAAAAATTTTATAACAAAGTCATGATATTCTATATGAAGGATATCGATTTGAGCTTAGCTATTTAACACAGTGATTAGTATGCGGACAAGAATTATGTATATGGCGAAAACAATATTTGTTTGAAAATGAGGGCGGAACCATCTTCGGGTAATCTCTGAGTCGGCCTTTAACAACTATTGTCACGAGGGAAGCCTCCTTGCAAACTTGAGAAAATCAAATGATCACAACTTGGTTATGTGTGAATTGGATATTTTCTTGAACCTGTGGCATAAGTTGGTTTTGGCTTGGATCAAACATTTAAAGTAGTCAAATCTGTCAAAAAAGGTAAATTCACCCCACCAAAACGGTTTTTGAAATAGTTGAATAGTACAAATGTTCTTTTGGTAAGACCGGTTCTTTCACAGATAGAGGAAATTGTGAAAAAGTAAGTCCGAGGCAGATGGGCTGCAAAATAAAGTTTCTTACCACTGCAGAAATATTTAGTTAATCCTGGGTTATACTACTGGCTGATTTGATGGTTATTCGTAGGGTCAAATGATGTATTAGCCAATCGAAACTTGGTAAGAAAAAAAAAATTATAGGTTCCTAAAGATATGAAAGCCCTTTTGATTGTTAACTCAGAGGTTTGTGTACTGAGCCAAGCAGGGAGTTCATGTAAGAAAGCGGGTAGACTTCATAAATGAAGTAACATGTTTTAAAATTAAAACTTAATTGTATGCAGGGAAAAATAGACCTAAGATGAGTCAATCAGACTAGAGGGCATTTTAACTTTAAAGACGGCCCTAATGAATGTCTCTTTACAATAAAATCCAGCAAATCTTGCAGGTAGTCATCAGATCACCCTTCCCAACATTGCAAAACCTGTAAATGTGAGCTTGTAGTGTAAACAAATAACACACCCCCCGGGGGGGAATAGTCTAGTCCCATTGGACCAGCACGTCTGACCATGGCCTATACTGACATTGACACTATCGTGCTAGACTGCTATCAAGAACTTGTTGTGGCGATCATTCATCATTTCTGGATCGTCCCTGTGGATTAGGTTCGGTATTATGTTGCGACAATGTAATGTGAACAGGCCAAAGAATAGTAGTAATTGTCATTGCAAGGATTGACGAATTATGATCTCCATAGTCCACATGGGCAATAGAAATGCTCCTTGATACCAGATTTTTTCTAAGTATATTTAGTCCCTCTCACTTCTCAAAACATTTCAGTTGAGTTATGTTGAGAAGGGGTGTACCAATTGCGGCAGCAGTACTCACCGCTCCCGGGAAATATGAGTAAATTGCGGAATACTTCCAATTGGCAAAGAAACATATAGTGTGGGATGGTATGTCAATGAAATATTTCCCGTAGGATTTTGCTGTCTGAAGTTGATTTTCTTGCTGTTTTGTTTCATTAATAGGAGCCAGGCAGTCCCATAAAATGATGGGGGGCAAATTTTCGACTGTTGCCCCCTGCCTCAAGGGAGAAAACGTTACTACTTACAGGGAAACTTTAAAATCGAGTCATTGTGTTTGTAATTGTAACTAACATGTCGTCTCCTTATACGTATTAAAACAATATAATAATTTGCCTAGGTTCAGACCTTTAGTTAAAGCGCTATAGCCCCCGATAATGGTTCGAAGGTCATCCTGGGTAAAATTACCCAATGCTCCGTTGTTGAAAATGGTGATAAGTTGGTTGTATTGTATTGTCTCAACAGGATCCACACATGTATTATTTTACAGTGTGTGGAATTTGGTTGGGTAATGTACTAGCAAATGTAACAAGGGTTTACATGGTCAATGGGGGTCACCAGAATTTCCCTGGATGTCGCAATTGTGATATCACCAAAACAGTTAAAAAATGCATTTTCTGTTTCAAGTATGTACATAGCAAGGAATCATTTGACACGCACTTTCAACCAAAAATCGAAGCATTTACCCCCAGGTGACCTTGCACCATTATGGGGTTTTTAACTAAGGTTGGACCTAGGCAATATATACTTATTTTGGAATCCTTATGGGAGAGGAACGCATTATACATTAAAACACAATTGACTTGATTTTAAATTTTTCCCTGTACAACATGTTCCCTCCCTTGCAGGAGGGGTGCAACATCAGTCCGAAATTTTGCACCCCATCTATTTCTGCTGACAGTTGTTTTTAAGCCCTACTGAAACCCAACAGCAATAAATCAATTTTAGCATGAAATCCTACGGGAATACACATCAACCCACACTAGTATTGAGGTCAAAAGGTAGAAAAATAAGAACAAAGAGGCTTCTTGTTATTGTTTTGGTACTGCAAAATGGTCAGATCAAATTAAAAAAAAAAAAATGGTTAATTATTACTTGGTACACCTAAGCTAGTAACACATATTCTAATCTTATTTTACTAAAAAACCCCTGTAAGTACATTGTAGCGGGGTATTATTAAAGGGGAATGGCCCAATTTATATGATGTTGATCTTGATTGAATGACCCTGAACCCAATACCCCCATCCTAAAATTTCATGCACGAATTTCAGTCTGTTTTAATATGGGAGCTAAACACCATTTAGCCATGGAATACTGTTGTAAAACTATAAATTGGTCCACCGCATGGACACTTTTTTGCCATACATACAAACCCAGCATTATGTTGAAAGCCATAAGATTTAACAGAGTAAATGGAAAAATAGTAGCTTTTCTTAGACACTGGTTATTTTGGCCACTTTCCGATTAGTCATGGGTCCCTGGTGTGAGGCTATTAGTGATCCGGCCATGGACTTAAAGATGCAATGAAGAGTTCACATTCCAGGCGTCTCTACCAATCGAAATTACTGATTTTTTGCCCTGATGTAAAACTTTCCATAAAACTATCCCCATCTGGAAATGATAAAACTGGAAATGGTTCAATTTCTTATAGAAAATCAAATTCAGCCTGTTTAATATTGAAAATATAAGCAAAGCAGACACCTTTTTTCTCTCTTTTAAGACATTTTTGTAGCCAAATACAAGGTAAAACCTCTATTGAATGTCTATCTATATGAAATTACTATTATAAACAACAATATTTGTATTCCTCAAAATTCTCGTTGCACCTTTAAGCTCAAAACTTTGTTTCGGAGAAGAAAAAACGTTGTGTGATCAGAATGCGGAGATTACTTGCTAAAATACCAGTTTCCCTGACTGATTTGCCCTGCCTGTAGAGAAACTAAACCCAACCCAACCCATCTTGACCTGATTCGACCCCATCTTGACCTGACCTTACCCAGCCCAGCTAAAACTTCTGCTACAGGTACATTTCCTAGACTGACCACCCAAGTAAATTATCAAATGCGTCGTCTTAACTGCGAGGTAGCGGCAGGTCTACTCCAGTCTCGCTACACCATATCCACCGTCTTCCACCTAGTGGGGCCTTACAGGGTACCATCGTGGTAGTACTGTAGAGTCGCCACGTCACTGATACCTAATAACTGTGTACTTTGGAAGCCCTAGCTTGCCAGCTACTGCATCACAACTTTCCGCGTGTAGAATGTGCAGTAAGCTGCCACGTGTAAGACACGGTGTAATTTGCCGTATAGGCTACAACGTGAGTAAGAAAACGGGAGTGTAGAAAACCCCAGTTTAACCTGCACTACCTCTTATGACTTAAGCTGAGAGGTGGCATCTACCTTTCGCTATTGTGCTATTTGACATATTTGAAGATGAGGGAAAACCCACTTTGTTATGTCTATGCAATACTTCTCGGACTAGTAATCAAAAGATCTTAGCGTAGTCTCTTTAGGGACGAACTCTGGGATTTCCCCAAATGGTTGTGAATGTTTGAATAAACAAAACGCATGTTACGCTGGCTGCATTCTGAATGGGACTGCATTGTTTCAGGACTTTGTACATAGAAAGGGAATCAGAAGGCCTGGATAGTGTCAGCCGTTTGTAGATTTTTAGGTTTTTCTAAGTGGTTTAAGAGATTGAAGCCTTGATTGATTCACTTTGCCCTAATTTATCACTGATAATTGGCTGAAAGTAGTGATATGAGTTTTTCTTGTTTTTAAAAAAGAAAAAGAGCTCCACATTCTATTTATCATTTGCACTTGCAGTACGGTATTCAATCTTTATTGTCTTTAGAATGCACAATAATAATCAGTTAAAGTGATTTTTTGAAGCAGCTATTGATGTTCACAAATCATTAGTGATGTGGCCAATGCACTCGCATCTGTTTGAATACTAGCACCAGCACTTGTTTTTTGTTTTTTTTTTTTTCTCTAATATGAGGCAAATAATTCATTAGCTATGTCAGTCCACTGCGACAAGCCTAACATGTTCCATGATGGAGTAAGGCCTGACCTTCCAAAGACCTAGTCCAGGGTGGAATGGCTTGGTACTTTGAGAAATGAGTGCAGGTAACAGACCCAGGATGACCCATCTCATTTTGATGATTTGATTGAGGTACTGGCCACTTTTTACCTGCTTCAGTATGGACTCAATTTTGACACACAGACCAACAGCTACATGACTCTCGAATCATGCGTAGTGGGGCCTGTAGTTGAACAGTCTTATGTGAGTGTGCAATCCGGAGAAAAATGGGAATTTGGTACACAAGTACTTTATACATTGATAAGGCCAAAAAAAAAAATAGTTGTGTTGCCCTCCGCGACCGACCCAAAATCCCGAAAATACTCGGGTCGGATTTTTTTTTTTTTTTTTTTTAAGTCTTGAGTTGTCTATTTACCTGTTTTCCGGTTGATAATGTGTAAAAAAAAACAACCAAACGGAAAACACAAAGAGTAGCTCGGATTGAACTCCTTGCACGGGCAAAACACTCACTTTTCTTGGAAATGACAAGGGGAATTGGACAATGAAATTGTCGTGGCCATATTCAAAAATGATGCGAGAAACACAAAGGAAAATAAAATTGGCCTTAGTAAGGCTGGCCGTATTCGCACCGTAGATCAATTGAACAGAGTACAATTCGACAAAAACTGTAATATTAAATTTAAAACAAAATTTTGACGTTGCATGGATACCAAAAATTTATAAACACATATAAATGAACCATTTTGAAAAAAAACACCCAGTGGAAACAGTTTAGTAAAGGAAAAAAACAATGAAATTTCTCCTTCTCTGAAGCAGCGAAAAATATCAAAGATTGCATCAATACACTTCCACGTGCTGTCGTTACACTGCCAGCACATGATTGCAGCGCGTATGACATCATGGACATTGCTGATTTCATGGATACGATCATGATGGAATCCCCCGGGTGGAATCTTACGGTAGTTAGTTCCGCGTTGAGTGTTAAAGCTTTGAAAGGTTGTGAGGTGGTTTTCAGCTGTGGTTACAACTTCCGCTTTAAATGGAGACTTTGCGGTTTGTATGCGAGCATAACAAGGATGGCAGCTTGCAATATGCACCGTACAAATCGCCATCGGTCCGAAGGACCTGGCAGTCATGTTTTGAGCAATCTGAGGCAATAAGTGTACTGCTGGACCTGGGATTGCGGCCCGTGTTTCAATTTCAAACTTAATACCCCTCAAATTGAAGAGTGTAGAAACCTTTTTCTAATAGATATTTGAATGCTCCTCTTACGTATTTAGCTGGAGTTTACATGAATAGCAATCACTTTCAGTGGAGATATGAGTTTTAAAAATTTAAAAAAAAAAAAAACCCGACCGACCTTCCCGATTTTAAGCTGGGGATGGCACACCACAATTTTTTTTTTTTGGCCTCCATCAAAAAAATGAGAAGCACTTGGCCACCCCCCTTTCATGCCCCCAGCTTGGATTTCAAGGTTACACCGGGGTAAAATTTTTAGAATGTTCCGATTGTGTTGATTCAGAAAAGCACACCATGATGGTTACGTCTGGTAGCAAGGATTCCAAAAAGTTATAGTTTATACTACCGTGACCTTAAGTTTTAGGAATTAGGGGTAACAACCGTTAAAAAGGTAAAAAGACATTTTTGGTTTTTTACAGGCGTCAAAAATTAAAAGTTGCTCGCCATTTTGTAAAAAATGTGGTTCAAATGGTTGTTTAGCTCATAGAATGAAATATAGGAATAGTTTTGAATATCTTACGTGTCTGGTTATAAACCAAAATGGCAAATCAATCAACAGCTATTGCAGCTATTGATTTTATTGCCTGTGACCTATTTTGTTGGATAACTTAAAACTAGCATACAGATAAGGCAAACTATTCTTATTTCAATCCTTTAAGCTGGGGAAACCATTTGCACCACATATTAAATGAATCAAAGCAACTTTTAACTTTTGATCCATGTAACACACCAAAATTGACTTTTCACCATTTTAAAGTTTTTACCCATAACTCCGGAACTATAAGCATAGATAGTGTAAACCTATACTTTTGGAATCCTTGTGAACAGCAAACCCATGGGGTGCTTTTTAACACATTCAGAACATTTTAAAATTTGACCCCTGATAACTAAAACTCATGCTGGGGGCAATAAAGGGGGTTGGCAAGTGCGTCCATCAATTATGATTATCAATGCCTAAGTACTTGTGTGCAAAATCCCATTTTTTTTATCCGGGAGCGAACCACTCTTAACTACAGTCCCTGCTAGACGGTACCAGGCACCCTGCATGGCACCTGCACATTCTATGAAGGAGTGGGGAATGAGTGAGGAGAATTTCATAATCAACTATGCAATTATGAAATTTCCGACCTTATATATAGGAAAACCTATTAGAGTATGCAAGAAACCGGACTCTCACGGGGTCTCGAACCAGGGCCTTGCTTCTAGTGCTTCTTTTACTCTGCCGACGGTTCAGGGCCGTATCTACTCGGCCCACCTCGCCAAATGCTATTGATGGTAAATTGTAGTTGGGTTGGGCTGACACATGTATCATTGACATTTGCTTTATCTTTAATTTGATTTTTGAGTGCCACTGAGAAAGCAAATTGTTCTTCCCTTTTAAAGGCATGCCAGGGCACATTATCACACCCATTGGTATAAATCTGTATACAATTTGTTGAAGTGAAGTCTCGTCAGAGTGTACAAAATTAACTAATTTTTTTAGGTACAACCTTTCTAAACTGACCCCGAATTGACCTTTAACCAGAAGTGGAAAGTGTGATTCTATAAAAAAAAAATCTGTGAATTCATTACAACTTCCTGATCTTTTGAATGATAGAAGAATAACTTTTAGGGCAGTAAACTGTCAACAAGAGTGCATGTAGCACAGGAAAGAAAAGATTCACACAAATCAGTTTGAAATATAGTACTGTGTGCTTGGGTTTGGTTATGTGTTAGAATAATTTGCAGTTTATTTTTACCTGTTTTAATTAACAGTAATTTTAATCGGCGTGCGCAAAATTCTGTGCAACAAGCTCAATCATAAGGGCCCTATATCTGAAGATCTCGTAATAGTTAAATAGTGTATTATAGGTGCTACGTCAGTTTCCACTTCTAGGTATCTTCAGCTTTTAAGCTCTGCACAGCTAACATTGTCATGAAAAAATGCAGTGCTCATGTAAGGCAGTATTACAACGATAGTTTGGCTGGAATCGATTTCGTCGTACTTACTAACAATTCTGCTGTTATATCGTAGAAAGGTTTTATTTTTTGGGGCAAT
The DNA here is from genome assembly GCA_023653785.1 of Ophioderma brevispina. Taxonomy (NCBI): domain Eukaryota; kingdom Metazoa; phylum Echinodermata; class Ophiuroidea; order Amphilepidida; family Ophiodermatidae; genus Ophioderma; species Ophioderma brevispina. Next base: position 1,671 of record JAMKCH010028775.1, on the reverse strand, counting down.
GTTTAGTTACTCAGTTTCGTTGCTGTGCTCAAAGCGTGTTGGTTCCACCTATTAGACGTGCTACAATGTTAAACATAGTTTTGCGGTTTACAAATATATTCTGCTGGTTGCCTATAAAAGTAAAAATTAATACAACGTGCTTGAAAAAGGACTGCTTTTTATTTTGTCACCACAGATTGTAATAATCACAACAGCAGCATTAATGTGTGATATACACAGTAGAGTCACTGATTATTGATGTTGGAACAGAATAGAAGAGTAACATGTTTAACAAGGTGAGTGAACTTTCAATCATACCAAATAGTGAAGATAGTGCTATCATGGTGTGTGCAACTTGAGGCAGTGAGAGTATGAGACTGATTTTAACCAGGTCAGTCATTAAATAGAAACATGTCGCAATCATAATTACTTTGTGATTTTTATGCGAGTGTTATATGAAATAAACAAATGTTGGTATAATTGTCGGACGTGGGAAAAATTGCATATGTGAATGGCACATGATGATGATGCTTAATGGTCACGGGTTTTGTGCCAGGTGTTCCGACTTTTTAATAGTATTTTTTTAGTGCACTTCCCGGGCTGCATATTTTGCATTGCATTAAAATACTTATTGGAGTAAAAAAAGTGTGCCACTCATTGTAAACTGTTACATGAGTGTAAAGTTATTGGAGCATGCAATGAAAATTGTGGAGAGGGTCCAAGAGAATAGAATTTGGAGAATAGCGAAAGTGAGTGAGATGCAATTTGGTTTATGCCAGGGAAAGGAATGATAGATGTCATGTTCTTTTTGAGGCAGCTGCAAGTGGAATATCAAGCTAATTAAATGGGAAGAAACTGATGTGTTTTGTGGATTTGGAGAAGGCATGTGATAGAGTCCCGAGGAAAGTGATGGAGTGGCAATGAGGAAGAAAGATGTACCAGAGGCAATGTGGCTAGATCGATGATGAGTTTGTATGAAGGAGCAAAGACAAGAGTTAGAGTGGGGTCTGAGATGAGGTGTGCATCAAGATTCTGTACTGTCACTGTTGATATTTGCAGTTGTGATTGATTTGGTTATGGAGAGTGTAATCTTAGGTTTGATGAGCGAGATGTTGTACAGTATGCCGAGTTGGTTTTGATGAGTGAGACAATGGGGGGACTGAAGAAAAAGTTTTGGAAATTGAAGAAGGCTTTTGAGAGTAAGGTTCTGAAGGTAACTCTGGGAAGACTAAAGTGATGGTGAGTGGGATGGAGGGGGAAGTGTCAGTGAGTAAGGTAGACCCATGTGGTATGTGCGAAAAGAGGGTAAAAGCAACTTCAGTGTGGTGTGGGAAATGTGGGAAATGGATTCATGGGAGATGCACGAAGATGAAGAGGGTGACCCTAAATATGGCAAGAGATTTTGTGTGCAGAAGATTTGAGAAAAGAGCTACAGGGGAGGAATAGGTTGAAAAGTTGTATGTTGAAGTGGGACAGGGTAAAATTAAATGGCGGATGTGAGGCGTCCATGACAGCTAGAGTAAGGTTTTTTTGAGTGAAGTATAGGGAATGTGGAGAGTTGCTACACTGGAAAGATTTCCTTTGAAGATGAAAGGAATGGTGTATAAGAGTTGTGTGAGATCGGTGATGTTGTATGGGAGTGAGACATGGTGTCTGAGCGAAAATGAGATGGGGATTTTGAGGACAGAGAGA
>JAMKCH010028774.1:0-17544 GCA_023653785.1 Ophioderma brevispina | reverse complement strand
ATTCCGGATCCCGAATTTTATAACAAAGTTGTGGATTTTCTATAAGGACTTCGATTTAAGCTCAAGTTATTTCAACACAGTGCTTAGTAGATAGATAAGCATATGTATATATAAAAAACACTATTTGTTTGAAAATTGAATTGGAGTGCGCCCTCATCAGGAAATATGAGTCAGCCTTTACACTATACCACACAGTGTTATTAGGTTGATTTTGGTGACTTATCAGGCCATTCCATCCATTCTATCCCTTTCGAGGGTGTCAACTGCACCCTTGTCCGCATTTTTGGATCTGTTTGATGGAAGCATGACTTTCTATGAATAGGGAGAAGAAGAGTGGGGGAGGGAGGGGATGAAGGAAGGAGGGAAATGAGTGGACGGAACGGGAGGGGTGGCTAAGGGGTGGGAGTCGTAAAAAAGTTAGTCATTAATGATGTATACCAGGAGAGGTAGACTCGTTTTTATTATGAGCTTTAAGCACGTAGATGGTGGTTTTCAAGGAGATTAATTTTCATTTTTGTTCAATATCAACTATATACAAATGGTAAACTGAATTCAGAAAAGACATATTTGACGAAAAGGACAACTTCTATTGACAAAATGCACAATTAGTGAAACAATTTTGCTACTTACAAACTAAAATTTGTCAAATTAACTGTCAAATTTTCCAAAATGATTAACATGATTTTTTTGTCAATTGTTTGAACATTTAAAAGTTTTTTTCATGCTGTATGTAAGCATATCAGGCCCAATAAGAACCACCAGAGGTAATGTGGTTCAGTGGATATTGTTTTGAAAAAATGCAAAATGTGCCTATCTCAACAGTTACCCCGATTGGTCAAACACCCTAACGATGCGCTGAGTTGGCCTGTATCCTACATTTTTTCCCTTAAATTGATTATCCTGCACCAAACCATACCCTCCCCCATTATAGATACCCCAACATTGTTAAAAAGACTATCGGTATGGCGTGAAAAAAGGGAACAGAGATAAGTACCAATCTAAGACCTTTAAAACGTATTTTTTTTAGCTTGAAATAAGGCACACTTTAAGTACTCAAAAATAATGCCCACAGATTTTAAGCATGTCGCAAAATATTTTTGTACTTTTTAAATTTGAAAATTAATAACAATAGTTTGAAGATTTATATTCAAAATGCTAATTGAGGATTGGGGTATGTTGTCACTCCCTCGAGTTTTCCTCCTGGTGCAAAAATGTGTGTGATTGTGTCCGCAACTGTTTTCAGGTCTTTTTTATATATCTTTTAGCACCTTTTATTTAAAAATTCGGCCCCACCACCTTCCCATGGACGGGTAAAGCCGCCAAAGTTTGAGGAGATTGGTGAAGCCTTCCTATTCTTTACTATGTAAATTGGGTTACAACCATATTTGCTCTTAAATAAAAGGTTTCATGTATATAAAACGTTCATAGTAGTTATGTTACATTTAGGTTATTGAGACCCAACATTCAAAATATTCCTACACTTTTGTACACAAAGAATTTCACCACAAAAAAAAAAAAAAAAAAAAAAAAACAAATTTTGCACCGGCCCCGTGCTTTATACGTCTAGAAGGCAGATGCTGGTAATTTTGTACTTATTTGGTATCGATGGATAGAGAAGACCCAAGCCTCAATTGATGCACAAAACCAATTTCATTATAAAACAAAAAAACAACCTAAAACAAACAAAACCCCCACCCCCTCCCCCACTGGTTAGACATTGTTACCAAAATAACCCGATTAGACGAAGGTTAAGCAATACCGTAATTATAATTATAATTTGCTATATGTAGATTAGAATTAAAGGGCCATGGTCCGATTTTTTTACTAATAACCCTCAATGCGGGCATTGATGAGTATTAAGGCGGTGTGCAATAAGGTGTGCCAAAAAGCAAGGAGGGCACGGGCATTGGGCTAACCGGAGAAGGTGGGAGTAAGAATTTGTCCCCAGAACCCAATTTTACAAAAGTTTGGTTATATGTAGAAAAGCTACTGTTTTCTCATTTACGCGTGAAATCTTTGGCTAAAGGATATTTCGTTTTGGATGTTTATGAGCGATATTGATTTTACACAGTACTCTATGGGATTAAAAATCACATTTTCATATCTCACATCAAAAGGGTTGAATATCGCGCGACTTACAGGTGGGGTTTGGGGTGAAGGCCCTTCTATCCAGATGAAAAACTTTATTATCTTAAATCGGGTCATCCCCCTTTCAAATTAATGGTATCACCATGTGTCAATTCTTCCGGCTGGAACTTGATCCTGAAACAGGAGATGATTCTCATGGTAAGACTGGTATATTAAATGACAATATATTGTTCAGTTGTTTTGTTTATTCTTACCAATATTGTTCAATATATTGGCAAGTTACAATTGGCCACAAATCTAAGGACGTATCATTATTGTTACAATTATACCATTGGCTTGCTTTGTCTGGGTCCATTTGGGTTTATGGCTAAATAAGGGAAGAAGGCTGTCTCATCATTCACATTATACAATTCACAATGCCTAATTGATCACAGAATTTGTGTATAGACACAATATTAGACTTCCTGTGTGACTCAGATTTTGAGATGTGGACAAAAATCTATCAAAATGGCGGCCATTTTGGATTTATGCAAATTAAGCCTGAACCAAACACCCTATGCTATTAGTATGTCATAATGTTGTTCACAGACCTTGAAAAACTGGGTATAGATACGAAATTATTCTGCTACGAGTCTCCGACTCAAGATCTTACCAAAAATCTATCAAACGCGACCATTTGGAATTATGCACATATGGCATATTTCTGCACTCGGATTGTAACACGGACTTTTAGTATATCACTTTCAGGTACCTTAAGCAAATGCATTATGCAAAAAAACCTTTGATAGCAATTTGTTACAGGTCAAACCTCAATTTTCTGGGACTAGAAGGCCAAATTTGATAAGTGACCAAGGAAAGTTGATGGCGTAGGCGAGTGAGGAGAAGGGATACCAGAAGCATGGTTAGAACAGTGATGAGGTTTGGTAAGTAGCAAGACAAGGCTAAGCGGGGTCTGATTTGTATGAGGAGTTTTATGTGAAGTGGGTGTGCATCAAAGTTCTGTACTGTTGTCGTTGATATTTTATATTTGTGATTGATATAGTTTACGGAGTACAAAAGAAGGTTTGATGATGAGATTTTGTTATTGTATACTGGTTTTTTAACCCTAAAAGGCCCGGGTGGGGGGGGGGGCAGAATCCCCCTCAGTATTTTTTGATCGTATCTCACCTATTTTGTTATTTTTTCACGCTGAAACTACATGACTTTGTTGTTTATGTGAAGCCCTGGGCTCGATTTAAGACCATTTGAACAAAATCGGACCTACGGTTATGATGCGGAGTTACGTAATGCGAACGCCTGCGAAGAGAAAAGCTATCTCCCATTGAAATTACACGGAACAGCAGAAAATCACAGTTTTTGTGATAATGATACAGTTACACTATGTTTTATCTTATGTATTTGATTTATTGGTGTAAGAGCATGTTAGTTGAAACAACATCAGGGGCCAAAAAATCCAACTTTGACTTGAACAAAAAAAAGCAAACAAAACCGAATTGCAATTTTAAAAGATTTTTCGAATGACGTCAGTTGACGTTCACTGTGACGGTCATACAATGTATGTTTGTACTTTTTTTGGTATCAAGGACTCGGGAGGAGGGTCATAGCTATCCATTGGTACCAACATATGATAGTTCATCAATCCGTTTCAGAAGATACTAGGGGGGGGGGGGGAGGAATCCCCCCCCCCCCCCCCCCGCGGTTGAGATGGGAGGGGCCAAAAAGCCGGGCTCTTTTTTGGTCATCTAGGTACTACATGGCACAAGTGTTCAACAAAATCCCCTATCGGTTCTAAGCTATGTCTGAGGAGAGAGGAAGGACTAGCAGGAGACAGGAAAGAAAAGTCAGAGATTTGGGTCGGTCTCGAACAAGGGGCTTTTTTTGTTTCAAACCAGGGCCCCTTAGCCTCCCACCTGGCCCCAAGCCATCAAAAGGGGAAACCATGCTACGCCAGTGTCGCTGGCCCAGCCAGAGATTTTTTGCCCATTGTGTGGATGTTGAGGTGATGTGACAGCGCGTGAGGTATGGGTGGGTGAAGTTTAGCGAATGTGGGGAAGTGGTTGCAAGGGAAAAGATATCCTTTGAAGATGAAAAGATGGTGTATAAGAGTTGTGTGAGATCGGTGATGATGCTGTATGGGAGCAATTAGCAAGACATGGTGTCTGAGTGAAAATGAGCTGGAAGATTTTGGGAGGGGCAGAGAGAGCAATGATGAGAGAGATGTGTGGTGTGAAGTTGCTGGACAGGATGAAGACTGAGGGCTTGATGCAGATGTTGGGTTTGGAAGAGGCTGGGTGTGTGGACCGATGGCGAAGGCGAATAGTGTACGTTGGTATGGGAAGGTGTTGAGAAGGATGACGAGAATGTGTTAAGAAGGGCTTTTGAGTCAGGTGGCGATTTGAGGAGGAGGGGACAGCCAGAGAAGACAGGAAAAGAAGAAACAATTGGAGGAGGAGAGTAGTAGGAGGGGTGGTGTGAGGATGGAGGATGCATTCAATCGCGTGAGGTCGATCGAAGAAGGAGTAGTCAGGGCGGTTGCTGCAAATGTGACGTGAATCTGGCCACCCCCGTGACGGGGATAAAACCGGATTTAAAACTTTGGTTTTAGAGTATTTAGTGTAGTAGTAGTAGTGTCTTGTTTTGACTGATGCAATCGCTTCAGTTTTTCAGTCGCGATCACTCCCTTGATTGGCAGCATTGTTGAAGGCTAAACTCGGAGTTGGATGCCGATGACCGATCAGCCGGTGCGGTGATTGTGAGGTGATTTGTTGATACATCTGGGGAACTTAGTGCAATTTTTTCTCCCTCAGTGGTGTGGTGTTCTGTAAGGAAGAGGGGGGTTATAGGGTTTAATTAACTCAGGGGCAAGTCTTAGCATTGACACGGCATATTTTTTTGCAGTATAGCCGCAGTTCATAACAGTGTGTAACAGTGTGGTAAATGTTTCAACCCTTAACCTTTCTCCAATTTAGACCCCACTGCTTTAGGATACCATTTAAGGAACGGTTTAAGGTATAATTTGTATCATTACCAACTTAGAGATGAACTAAATAGGTAATCTGTTAAGAAAGTAGTTTCCAAAAATTGCTGTTATCAGCTATAAATTTTGGAAAGATGTTTATCATTTTAGGATACCTTTACTGTGAAAGGTTTTAAAGGGATGGACCTGTATACACAGGATTGGAGTGCCCAGCTCTCTTTCGAAGCGATTGGCCAGACTCAGCCATATATGCTTGCCTGTAGTGGAGATCACGACACCACTCATAACAGAAAGGTGTTTTACATTCCCAACATTGAATAATGCGGTACCCATTTTTTATACACTGGGTTGATTAGAGAGGAGTAATTGAGGGTAAAGCGCCTTACTCAAGGAAGAAACACAGTGACCCACAGCGGGGCTCGAAACCACAAACTTTGGGCGTGTGGGGTCGAATGCTGAAATCCACTGCGACCACATGTTGCCTTACTGTGAAAACACCCTTGAATAGAGATTATTTCAATGCCCCTTCTGTTTGAACAAGTGGATAGCATGATGGTTTTTTTAAATGTCTATTCTGCATATGAAAATCACTACATGCATAAGTTAACTCAACAACAAGATATCATATTCCTATTTGCATGTCATTTTACAGTTACACATGCACAGATACTTATTTGAACTGAAGGTTATTATAAAATGAATGTACGTACCCGGACGGAAATTTCGACATGATGCCATCCAATTAGTATAAAGCTGAACTCTTTTAACTTTCCTTCCCCCTTCTTGAATTTGAGAGAAGTTTCCTGGTGGAATATGCAAACCAAACCTAAGTCCAAAATCTTAAAGGGACATTTAAAGATTTTGTGGGACGAGCACCCTCATTTTTTGACAAAGCCAATTTTTTAATGTAACACATACTGTATGTAGCCAACCTCCAAATTCACAACCCCCCAAATAAGGCAGTTCAATCTTTTCGATAAGAACTAGAGCAATTATGGTAATTAAATGGGTGCATGACCCAATTGACAAGCTCCTTCCCTGCACTTTACTCCATCAAAAATTTAATTTTGATATCAGAAGAAAGTTTATTTTTTCTCATTACACCAGTGAAAGTTAAGGGCCCAGCAGCGGCTGGCAGTAAACAATTTCGGAAAGTAGACCGGGGCCATGGCCGCTTTATCTGAGCAATTGTTCAATACTTAACTATTGTGTACTCAGTCCATGATAGTTTAACATGTTCCTCAATCAAGTTTGAAGGGAAGGGCCCATGCCGGCCCCCCCCCCCCCCCAGTTCCACTGCTGCTGGGCCCATGAAAATGGGTTTCCTTTTGATGTTCAGAACAAACTTCTCCAAATGTGGTTGACCACATAAAATTAACACACGCACACGTTCAATCAGCCAATTTAAGACACAGTTGGTTCTTCTATCTAGACTATCCAATCGGCTGGACCGATGTAATCTCAAAATTTTATTTGAAGTTTATGGTGAATGTTTCTACATGAGGGACGAAAAGGTCATTGAAAACAACCATGATCACATGTCTCCATCTTTAATTGCTTATATGTCAACACTGTAAATTAACACACTTACTGGTCTAATGGGGAACTGAAATGTATAAAATTAAGACTTGAGCGTTCGAATTGATTGGGAATTCCCAGCATATGTTTATTTGTTTTATGTAGAACTAGAGGCAAAACAGTAAAGTTGTATCACTACGGGATATCCAAAGTCACTTAGCCCTACATCTGATCTAAAATATGGACTAGAAAATGGAATTGAATCAAGAGGCCTATTTTTATGGTTTTTTTTGTCATACAGTCAGCAAAAAATATTCAAATTATTGTGGTAGGGGGTACATGGATTTTAAGTTATATGTACTCCTGAAAATAAAGACATTAAGGAGCCGTGTTCCTATGCATTACAAATTACAAAACATATGGTGTTTGTTAATTAGGCAGTCGGCGATATTTCATGCAAAACTCTCACCTTGCTGTAAAAAATTGAGGACCCATGATGCCCTTCCAACCCTCCTATCCTATAAATCTTTCAATGTTCCTTTAATTGTTACAGCAATAAAGCTACACCTAGTGGTCTTGTCAAAGAACAAAAATGTAACATTAAGAAAACAATAACTAACTGTCTTCAATTATAAACGTTCATTGCCTCTCTCTGCCTACATCAATGTTTTACGTTGACATTAGCGGTAAGGCCAAATGACTTGCTATTGTTAGACTCCGTAACAGGCCGCGTTCCAAGGTAGCATTACAATATTACGGTCAAATTAATAGGACGGAAATACATGTATATTGAGTGAGGGAAGTCGTTGATTACATGGTGTGGGTCAGCTAGGCTAGGAATGGCTAACTAGCAGAACTCTATAGAGAACCCATGCTCACAGTTAAAAATCTATGTAGTGTTCTTGCAGTCAAGACGCAGCGGTGTTGTTAGAGGTTACGGGGAAACGAGTAAAAGTCCTTGCCTCTGCTTCTTCCAATCCATTAGTGGACCTTTTTTTTCTTCCTTTCAAAATACTGTGAAGTTCCATGTCACAGTGAGAAAATCCCTGGGGGCCCCATCCATGGGATTTTTTCTCACCTGTAAGAACAGCACATATTTAGGTATGTTGGAAGGAAAACAGGTCCTCTGTAGGACTAACCCGTTTAAACAGTCTAAAGTTCGTCCTCTCCTTTCAGAATACCAGCTCCCTGCTCCACAGTAAGAAATCTCTGTAGTGTCTTGCAGTCAAGAAGCACCGTGTGTAAGTTAGAGGTTACGGGGAAACGAGTAAAAGTCCTTGCCTCTGCTTCTCTTCCCTCCATTGGATGTCTTCCTCCAGTTTAGGTTGGTATTCTGAAAGGAACTAACTTTAACCTGGGTTTAAGACCAGGGGTGAATTTAATTTTTTTTTGTACTCGGCCCGTCCGGCCTTTGAACTAGGAAACCTACTGGCCTTGCAGTGAACTCACTGGCCTAACCATTTTCTCATGATATGTCATGAATTGCCCTTATGCAAACTTGATATTGGCCTAAATGTCAAAAATACACTAGGCCCCTGATCCCTCAGTCCTGGAGAGCACTCAAGTTAGAATTGGGGTGATGCAGCACAAAGTGGCAAACTTGGAGCTTGAGAACTGATAATATGACTATAATTATCATTTGAAAATAATCAAATGTCACATGATGAAGCTTTGAGGATAATTATATTCATATGGAGGGTAAAACTGGAATCTATACGACCGACAAAACCTACATTAACTTCTGAAAATACCCTGTGCCCCGATGACTGTAATACATCTCTCCCATCCCTTTGAAAAATGCACCCCCCGGGCGGGGTTAAGGAACACTACGTTAAATGTAACCAGTAAGAAAATTCCTCATGGATGGGGGCATTTCGGCCTATGCATGAGATTTCTCTCATCTGTGACAGCACTTTTGAGAGTATGTTGGAAGGAAAAAAGTCCACTCATGTAATGGGACGAACCCGGGTTTAAACCAGGACTAAAGTTAATTTCGTCTCCCTTCGAATATACCAAGCCTTAGGGTTTTGTGTATAGTCAAGCACGGGCATTCCCAGATCATTTTCAATTGGGTTTTTCACTCAAAATACAAAAAGGGTCAAAAGGTGTTTTACAGTATAACAACCATCATGTTAAACCTTTCCCCGATTTCAGACAGGTATAGTTTGCCCTATTTGAGGGTTATTGGTCCAGAGTTTAAAGCAAAACAGGTTCAAGGTTACATGGGGGGGAAATATTAAGATTCCTCATTTTTGTCTCAAAATTTGTTCATCTATCTTCCTGTTCAGAAGCCGAAAATATACAGGGTCGCATTGTCAATGATGTTCTAATGATAATTTAGAATGCAAAATATGGCCTGGGTCCACAGTGTCATGGGATCAGTAGCCTATCTGTAAAAGTCCTCAGCTTGAAAAAGGGAAACACAAGAATCGTATATCATTTTCCTATCATTATCTACCCGGTGAACTATTTAAAACAGTTTTCAACAAACTTGGCCCAGTCTGTAATTAGACCTTTAATGTCTTGGCCTACTGTACTGACAAACACATAGGTCGTAGATAGTGCAAACTATACCGTTTTGGAACGTTCTTAGCAACCGAACACCTTGGTACATAGTTTAAAACAATTGGAAACACTTTTATATATTTATTGTTTACCCCTGTACAAACTTTGCCCCCAGTTATAACACACCAAAGACCATTTTAAAAAATGACACCGGATGATTTTTGATTCTTCATGAAATTCTGTATTAGAAAACATTGGTGTCAAAATTTGCATAAGAAACTAGAATTTCGCGGATTCTCGGCTTCGCGCCTCGATATTTCAAAGATATATAAACTGTGGGCCGCCCATGACCTTTGACCCTGGCATGTGACCTTTGATCTCATCAACATATGAGGGTCCCATGGTTCCACCTATGACAAAAGTTTGTGGTTTCCAATTGAACTTCAAGTTTTTCAATTTAGATCAATTTTTACATTTTTATCCATTTTTCAACTTGAACCTACATGAACCTTTGACCTTTCAACATGACCTTGCCTCTTTCAAATATGGGGATCCCATTGTGCCCTATGACAGAATTTGGTTCCAATCTTGAAGTTAAACTTTCAATTGGAAGGTCAATTTAAAAAAAAAATTAACAATTTGTGACACCCACTTCACACAAACACCCCACACACACATACACCGCACACACGGGATTGTCTAATTGTTCCTGCCAACTAGAGCTGGCGGCCCACCAAAAAACTAAATCAAAATACAATTAAATTTTCCCAATCTAACTATGTGAGCCATGACTCATTTGATAGCGAGGTATTCCCTTTAAGAAACACGAATGAAGCTGTACATACCTTCTCCCATTCCTTCCTTCCATCCTCTTCTCTTCCTTATCATCACCTGACTTCTCAGGAATCCTTCTTAACCTGTATCCTTCTTTGGCGTGGAGGAGCTGTTAGAATTATGACTTCTTAATAGGCTTAACTATAACGGTTTCCTTCTGGAATGCCACTATTTGCAAGACTCACGGCGATGCATTGATTGATTGTAAATCAGTGAAAGGTTCTCTAAGGTATTGGGTGGCCAAACGTCCTTGTTGTACCATGTGGCCGACACAATGCTCGTCTTCCTTCCGGTTTGATGGTTTCTTATGTTTCTTGTCGCTCCGGTGATGTTTGTCCAATGGTCTGTGATGTTTTGTGCTTGAACCTCTCCTTCCTTTTTCTTTCTTTTGTCTTTCTCCTTCTGATTCTTTTGGAGCTTTCTTTGGCTCTCTCTCCATCTCTGTCTTTCCTTGATTTTCTGTCTTTATTTGCTGGAGCTTGAATGCTCTTGCTTTGTCATGGGTGATTCATCTAGTACCACGCGAAGTTTTCATATCTTCAAAGATCAACAACGCGGTGTGAGAAAGTTCTAAGTCACTTCTTGAGGCAGCGGACCGCACTCTTAGACTTGTGTCTCTGTTTAGTTTCTTCTTCTTCTTGTCTTCTTTCGTTTGCCTCTATTTTCCTTCCACCTTTTCACCTCTTTAAAATTTGTCCTTCTTTTATCCTGGCTTTATCCTTGTGACTCTTCCCTTTTCCAGACTTGGAATCGCTTTCCTTTTTCTCCGGACAAAGATGGCTTTTCCTCTGACGGCATGACAGTCTCCTTAGAATCTATTTTTGACTTTTTTATTCTTTTTTTCTCCGTTTAGGGCCGAGCAACCGGAACCACTTTCAATGGGTTTCACATCAGATGCCTCAGTTTTTGTTTCTTAACCGTCCTTCTTCTTCTTGCTAATGGTTTTCCTCCGGTGTTACCACTGGTTAATGGTATCTCTTCTTCACTTTCATGTTTTCGCTTCTTAGATTTGCTGTAGATTTACTCTTTGTGTGCGTGACCTTGTCACCATCCAAATCTCAGCACCCGATCCCCCAAACTTCAGTTTTGCTTGAGTTTTATCCTCCTTGACTTCATCTTTCTTCCCTTTCTTCCCTGCCCTTCTTTCCTTTAATCTTTTTTACTTTTCTTCTTCTCATCCGTTTTGGGTTTCTTCGACCATCTCTGTCACCGACTGATCCTTGTCCTTTGGTGATAGAATTAGCTTCAGTTTTATGCCACTCCCTCTTTAACTGTAATAGAGTCTGATGGGATTTCAAGAGGAGGCAAAGGCTTAATGTCAGACTTGTCGCTTTTTCTTTTTTTGCGATGGCTTCCCGTATGCCCACCACTTGGTCTCTCAGGAGATGCGCTTTTAGCCGACTTAGTTTCATCTTTTGGTTGCGGGATGGGTTTGATGCGGATGCTCGTTGTCTTGCTCCTTTTCCCCTTCCCTGTTACTATTGTCATATGAGTGCCGCTATCTTCTTCCTTGGTCTCCTCCAACACTTCCACATCTTTGGCTTTTTCTCCTCTCCCTGATTTCCGCCTGCCTGTTGTCTTAGGAGGCGCTTCAGTTTCTTTTTCTGATGCGGTGCTGGCCGACTCATCTTCGACTTCAAGAGCTTTGGCTGTTTTCCTGCGATTGCGACTCGGTCTGGGAGCAGCCTCAACTGGTTGGTTTTCTGAGAACAAAACAAGAATTGAAAACAATGGATAAACTGCCAAATGTATTGTTTTCAACACTGCCACAACTGCAAGTTTTTACATGTAATACTGAAGAAAAAAACCCTTAGATTTCTTCCAAGCATACAATTAGACCAGGAAATTAATCTCAAAATCAATTTCAATGCAATAAAGAACATACTTCCTTAGTTTAATCTATTTCCTTAAACATTTAGATAGACAGAAAAAAAAAGATTTCTCTTCAAACTTTGTCATGTGATAGGCCTTAAGCTCAAACTTATGGCAATGACATTAAACCTTTCAGCTGATCATTGTTGCTATGGCAACGGTCTCCTTTTATTTGTTCACCTTAAGTAATAATAGAGCTGAAAGGCCAATTTATGTAAAAAGTTATAACTGCAAAACCTTTTGACCAAAAAAACCAATACCAGTTTTTGTTAAAGAATGCTGTTCCGATTTAAGGGAACCATGTTTTCTACTTGATATGAAGAGCCTGACACTAACATACCCCATACCCCAGTTTTGTGGGAAACAACTTGTGGTTTTGATGATGCGATAAGCATACCGCATCTGAAGGGCTTTGATAATATATTTTGATGACAACAAAACAACAGCTTTAACATCCATATCTTCGCAAACGAAATACATTTTTTGGATGCTGAAATCTTCAGAGACAACATAGAAAAATATGGTCTTTCAACAGGGTTAAAACTATTTGAAACAAACTTTCCGGGTGAATCAAGTGGGTCCATTACAGACAATCCAAACCCAAACACAAACTTTAACCTGCAAAATAATTTCGATCTACAGGCCATTTAACACGTTAATTTTTGCCCTTAAAAGAGGGTATTATTGGAATTTTTCAAACCAATGACTTTTGAATGACTCTGAATGCATCGTTTCTCAGTACCTGGTGATTTGACATTTCTTGTTTCAATGCCCAGAAACTGATAGTTGAGTAAATGCATAAAACTAAATGCTGATTCTAGGAGTTTTTTTAAAACTTCTAGAGCCATCAATAGATACAAAAGTGCAATCGAGTCCTCGGACCGAATGTGTCGCCTGCTGTCGAGGTTTGTAAAGTGAAGGGCTTCATATAACCTTTGACCTTGGCATGTGAACCTCATCAGCAAATGAGGGATAACAATGTTGCACCTATGACTCAAATTTTTTGTTCCAATTGAACTCCAACATTTCAATTAGGTTAATTTTACATTTTCCACCTATCTTACACTTTGACCTCACATGACTTTGGCCCTGAATGTGACCTTTGACCCATCAACAAATGAGGAATACCAATTGTTTGCACCTATGACTCACGCTTTGGTTTAAATCCCTTGAAGTATGCAGATATTACAGGCAAATGTTAACCCTTTTTCACAGAACAGACCACAACAGACATCAACAACCACGACATCAACCTAACGGACCATGGAGAAAGTGATCATACGTTGTCTTTCTGCCTAAGGGCAGGCGACACAACAAATAGCCCCATAGTCACAACTTCGCACACAATGAAATAAACAGAACAACAACCATGGTTTTATCAAAGTGGAAAGACGGATGCTGTAAGTGAGTTCCGAAGTTCCGGCTCATCCAGTCACGTAGGTTGAGATAGAGTATGGTGTTTGATCTTGGAATTTAAACAGAGGAGTAGTCCCCTTTCTAAAAATCCCAAAATTTTTGAACTTACAACAAGCCAAATTTTTTGTGTAGTAACCGTGAAGCATCCAGGAAACATATTTATTTTTCTTATGAGATTTTTAGTGAAAACAAGACCCCTTCTATATTAAAAATAAATGGTACTTAAAACTTGGTTTTGTTGATGCTGTTCTACCTTTATCATTAACACTTTAATCTCAAATATGGAATAAAAAAAAGTCCACCAACATTTTTTTACATTCCTGGACCTTTGTTTATTTATACCGAAAATAACTGAAAAATCCAGAACTTCCGGAAAAGTTTACATCTCGGTCCCAGTGGATGATCTTGTGATTCGCGTTGTTCGGTGTTGCTTTGCACTGAGAGGATGTTGGATGAGCGCATATTATGGCTGCCGAAAGAGTGCTGAGGCAAGAGGCATCATTCCTTCTTTGCCTCCACAGGAACAGGCCGGCTTTTTAGAGGTTTTGGTAATCCTATCACGGAGACGAGGCTCTTTTCTTCTGGCACTCCACATCAATAGCTTCATGATGTGGTGCATGACCATTCCATAATGGAGAAATATTCCATAAGAGGGTAGATATAAGCTAGCTTGCAGAATTATAATGCATGTTCAATTTTGGTCAGCTAGGTCATTCTAGCAGGACAACCTGGACGCCATACTGTTTCCGATCTTGCTGAAACTTGAAAGCCCTTCTGTACAGATACTCCTGTCATTCACAAGAGTGAAGCAAGGTATTGAGTCAATCCCCAACAATGCACCCCCATTTTTTGGGAAATTTCACCTCAATAGGGTCAATGGTGATCCCCAAAAATCCTATTCTTTAACACATAAAAAACCCTGACATGTTTAATTCATTTTAGACCCCAAAGCAGTAGTCCTTAAGGATTTTTAGCATGATCGGGAATTGTTTTTGTGGTCCTCCAACTTCTTGAAACACTTTTTATCCCTCGTAAGTACTGACATGTGTTTTTTGGTACAGTACCGTATAGGCACATTGCCATGGATTATGGATTGTGTTTCAAAACACCCTCTGAAGACGCAGTAGTCCACAGGTGAAGATCAAATTCTACCAAAAGTTTCACACATTCTTTGTGGTTTGAAAATACACTTTTACTGTATTCTTTATCATCCGCGATTTCTATTTTTGTGAACCTCTTACCAAGGAGGGGTGTCCAATCTACTGATTTCTAATCTCCTAAAATAGTCATATAACATACGTAACCAAAATCCTCAGGGACCACCACAAAAAGAGGTATTTCATGCTGCTAAACTTGGGCTTACCTTCTTCTAGAACCACTTCTTCTGGCTCCTCAACATCCTTAGATTCCGAAGGACGCCCACGCTGTTCGCGTTGCTTGCTGTGCTTCAGTCTCAAGTTGGGGGGAAGGGCTGCGCTTGCGTTTCTTGCTGGCAATAAGCTGGGGTAGAGGGTAATGCTAAAACAAAAAAATAAACAAGAGTCACTTGTAATCTATAGGTACAGGGTATCAAAAATGCATCTCATTAAAAATAATACTGACATTGACAGGGTTGCCTTTTAGGGTCACCAGATGGTGGTTTTGGTCAATCCCACAATGCACCAGTTGTTGGGGAAATTTCACCTCAATATGGTCATGTGATCCCACAAAAATCATATTCTTATCACATAAAATTACCCTGACGTTTATGCTCATTTTAGCCACAAAGCAATTAGTACTCAAGAAATATTTAGCATGATCATAAACTTCTTGAACACTTTTCATCTGTAAGTACTGACATGTGTTTGGTACAGTACAGTATAGGCATATTGCAATGCATTATGGGATTGATTCAAAGCACCCTCTGGGGGTCATCCTGTAATATGGTGGAATATTTTCACCAAATTATTTTGTGTGATTTGTAAACTAATGAACAATTTACAGCATTTTAAAATTTGCAGTTTCAACCAGCAACACATGATAGATGAAAGTTAATAGACCCATCTGAATACCAATTTTTGCTGAAAATGTGACCTATATGGAGATGCAGCTTTTGGCCAAATTTAACACAATTTTGCCATTTTTTTCCTCAAAGAAAACCTTTTTTCTTGGCCTTAGGGAAGATATTTGTAACTATTATTAAAGGTGTTTGTTCCGATTTATGTCTGCTGTGTTCTCTACTTGATATGAGAGCCTGACACTTGCACATACGCCCCATCAAGTACCATGGGAAACCAACTTGCGGTTTTGATGGTAGAAGCAATAATGCATATTGCAAAGCCCTATTCAATACTGTGCTAATATTGATGGTTATTACCATTAAAACAGTGTTTTTTGTTTATATTTTGGGAATGAAATGGATTTGATGGCTACCAGGATAACCAGCTACCCTCCTCATCGGATTTTGTTAGAAACCCGATGGGGGTGACAGTTTAGCTGCCGACAACCCGGCCCTGGGACAGGTAGTACTGGTTACCAGGATACCAGTAGCAGGCCCTCAAAAGAAAACCTGACCTGATTGCACCAAGATAATCCCAAGATAATTTTGATAATCCTAACAAAATTGCCAAAATCTGTTTAAAAATATTTGTTTCTTTTTTAATTTACACATTACACAGGGAATAATGCTAGGAGCATTCAGATTTTTTGGTGAAAAGGTTTTGACCACTGCAATTTGGATTTCATGAAATTTCAATAATTTCATGAGATTTCCATTCCTGTTGTTCTAAATTAAGGATTATAAAAAAGAAGATTTTTTCTAAGTCTAAGACATCATGACCTGAGTTTCACCTGATGCTCTAGATAAACATGTTGTTAGTGCCATTTGTCATGAGAAATGCCTGAAATTACTTTTAGATGCTTGTCTTTGCAATGATCCAAAGTGCACTTTGGAGACATGATGTCTTGCCTGAGATTTCTATGCTTGCAAGTGATATGCTTATTTGTAGGCCTAATTTCACCATGGATTTTTATCTGGGTTGATGATCTCTTGACTTGAATACCCCTACCCACAAATGTATAATAAATTAGTTGTCAGAACTGGATCACCACTGCACTGAATTGTTCAAAAATAAAGGAGAAAATTCATGTAAGGTAAACAGCCATGATCATCTTCACAAGAAAATAATTGACCTAGGCTCAAGCCATCCAATGTAAGCTTCTGGTGATCAGAATATTTGTTCACTTACCTTCACCTTCAACTCTCCCCAACTGACTTTGTTTCCAAGCACGTCTTGATCTACAAAACGACAGCAAAACATTCCATTTAATTAACACAAAGTTTAAAAGGCCAAAGATGCCTTTTTAAAGGATAAACCGTGCCCATGCAACATGTATACAACAGACTACTATTTACTTTCAATTACTTGTAGTTGTTTTGCCATTTTTATCTTTTTTTTGGTATTTTTTTTCTTAAATTTTAAATGAAACAGTTCTTTTTCCCAACGTGTGTGAATTTTGACCAGGGCTGGAAAGAATGTAAATTTCCCGGGAAGCCGAATGTGATTTCCCGCCGGGACCACTTCCGCGATAAATGATAATGATGTTTGGTTCCAAATTCTTCACCTCCAAATTTATTCCCAGTGGATCGGCATTTAGAAAACCTGATCTTCATGCGCGGTTTTCGGCAATTTTGTGTTTTTTAATTCTCACACTGATAAATTGGTATTTTCCGTGCCAAAATAAGCGCTGAAATGCACCGAATCCACATAATAATCAATCAGTCATGTCGATCAAAAAAAAAGTCGGCTAATCTATCATTCCCTCCAGACCCCCTTTAAAATGAGGCGTAAAAGAACCCAAAACATGTCAATCGTTGACTTAATTAACACAGCGACACTCGCCAATAGTGCTTTTGTGTTATTTCCTGGTTCAGTGTATTTACAATTGATAGGCAACTACCTCGCCCCCATGTATCAATTGGATCAAACCAAACAACACAGTGAACATGAGTTCTATTCACATGTTAATTACAAGTAAACAAAAATAAACAATGGTAATTAAGCCAGAATTATTTTTTTAAAATCATTTTAAAAATGACTAACACGGATTTGAAATCTAAATAAATTATCGTGTGTTTTAATTGCTAAAATATGTAATTTTAGCCTGAAAAAAATTGTACAAAATGGCCGACGGGACAGCATGGCCGCACGGTCAAATTTGACACAAAAGAAATGATTTAGAATCTTTTAAGATTCAAGTGCTAGTCTTATTCTTATTCAGGAGGGTGCTCTTACCCATATCGAATTTGGCCCATTTCATGATTAGGCGCCACTTTTTGAATTTTGTCTTTTCCT
>JAMKCH010028773.1:0-42090 GCA_023653785.1 Ophioderma brevispina | reverse complement strand
AACCCACTTGTCATTTGTCACCTGATCTACACGTTTTATTTATCGCCTGACCCAGCTTGTCATTTTTCCTCTGATCAAGATTCAATTCACTTGTCATTTGTCACCTGACCCCACCTATCATTTGTTACCTGACCCCACTTGTCATTTGTCACCTGACCCACTTATTTGTCTCATGACATCAATTGTCATTTTGTAACCTGATGGACATTTTCAATTGTCAGATGGTCCACATTTTCATTGGTCAGTGACCCCACTTGCATTTATCACCTGACCGCACGTTGTCATTTATCACCTGACCGCACCCACTTGTTTTGTCACCTGACCGCACTTGTCATTTGTCACTGAAGCCACTTTTAGTTGTCACCTCATAATCCATGCTTTTCATTTGTCACCTGACCCAGTTGCCATTATCACCTGACCCCCCCATTGGAATTTTGTCACCTTAATCCATCTGTTTCGCTTGTACATGACCGCATTTGTCATTTGTCACCTGCATGATGCACATTTTTCAATTGTCACCGGATCCACAATTTACATTAGTCCCCTGACCCAGTTGTCATTTGTCACAATGATAAATGGTCATTTTTTACCTGACCAACTTGTCATTGTCACCTGACCACACTTCTCATTGTCAACTGAGCCCCCCTTTTCTTCATTGTCACCCCGGGCAATCCCCACCATACTTTCCACCCTCACTGCACACACGGAATCCCACTCGTCCCCTTTGTTAACTGACCCCGCTTCTCATCCCCTTGTCCCACACACACCTGAGCCACTTCTCATTTGTCAACTGAGCCCACTTTTCAGCTACCACCAACCCCACCAATCATACTTCATTTGTCCCATCTGCACCCACTTGCCCATTTGTAAACCCTGACAACACCTTGTCCACCCTTCGTCACCTGATGCACACTTTTTCAATTGTCAGCTGATCCACATTTTCATTGGTCCAGTGACCCCACTTGTCATTTATCACCTGACCGCACGTGTCATTTATCACCTGACCCCACTTGTATTGTGTCACCTGACCCGCTTGTCATTTGTCACCTGACCCCACTTTTCATTTGTCACCTAATCCATGCTTTTCATTTGTCACCTGACCCCACGTGTCATTTATCACCTGACCCCACTTGTAATTTGTCACCTAATCCATACTTTTCGTTTGTAACCTGACCCCACTTGTCATTTGTCACCTGATGCACATTTTTTTCAATTGTCACCGGATCCACACTTTTCATTAGTCCCCTGACCCATTTGTCATTTGTCGCCTGATAAATTGTCATTTTTTACCTGACCAACTTGTCATTTGTCACCTGACCCCACTTCTCATTTGTCAACTGAGCCCACTTTTCATTTGTCACCTAATCATACTTTTCATTTGTCACATGACCCCACTTGTCATTTGTCACCTGACCCCACTTCTCATTTGTCAACTGAGACCACTTCTCATTTGTCAACTGAGCCCACTTTTCATTTGTCACCTAATCATACTTTTCATTTGTCATCTGACACCACTTGTCATTTGTAACCTGACACCACTTGTCATTTGTCACCTGATGCATACTTTTTCAATTGTCACCGGATCTACACCTTTCATTTGTCATCTGACACCACTTGTCATTTGTAACCTGACCCCACTTGTCATTTATCACCTGACCCCACTTGTCATAGCTAAGTTAACGTCAGCAGAGGTAATAATGACTACTTCCGGACCTCTTTGGGTCTCACTCGCATCAAACCAATCATCATGAGTAACTATAAATTCTGTATCAGCTTCGTTCGTAACTTCCTCACTATCTAACTGATCACGTCTTCTTTTATTTTTACTCTGCGCCTTGTTTGTTACCAAAGTGACCCACCAGTGTTTGTTAAAGGTTTCGCAAATTCATATGTGCTTTGAGAATCTTGTGCCCTACTTATCATGCCTGAAAATGAAGGAGTACCATCAATATCAATATTAAAGCCACCTTCGTGCATATCATCATCATGCAGTTCATCTATAACAGAAGATTCGGCACCTGATTCAGCTCCAGATACAAACGAAGAATCCGACACATCATTTGAAGCCACTTGGTCCATGCCCTCGTCGGCCATGTTCCATGTGGCTAACAACTGCGCTTCCGAAAAAAAACTACACCAAAAAACACCGGCAGACTCAGTACATGTATGATGTAACAAACACTTTCTGAAAAAGGCAAATCAATTGGGGGAAAAATAAAAAAGAAAACAGTGTATGGTTGAATAAACTACAGCCAACTTACCATCTCAATACACAATGCAATACAAACCAAAATATATTGTGCCAACTAAAGACGGAGAGAACAGAAAACACGTCTGACTTCGACGAAAACTGAAAAACCTCTCCCAGAGAAAGTGTTCCACCGCCTTGCAACGTCACGTAGTTGCCGCCCTCACTCAGACGATCATCATTCTTTTTATCGAATGTGATACGGACAACTTAAATTAATTATTCTGTAGTGAGCATAGGATGTAGAAACTCGAACGAAACCCATGAAGTTGTGATGGCGCACTTGATTAGCGCGCTCTACATGTAATACTGAGAGAGAGGTTGTGGGTTCGAGTGCCATTCACAGCAAGTTACTTTTACGATAGTATGCAACGCCCGTTTTGTTATCAATGTCTTTCGCCTATACATTATTTCTATAACAAAAAATCACATCAGATTCGTGTCAACCTGCGTTTAGCAGTGACCTCGTTCTTCACATTTCAGCTTCACCTTCATTTGCTATTATGCTACAGCCTGTTAAAAATTGCATTGTCTTGTACATTACTTTTTCATAATGTAAATTTACTCTATATTGCAATACTTTTATATTTGTTATTATTTTAAACTGGCTTGCTAAGTGTTATGTACTGCTGTGATGATGAAGTTCAAATAAATTTGATTGATTGATATAATTAATTAAAGTTGTCCGTATCACATTCGATAAAAAGAATGATGATCGTCTGACATTGGACAAACGAAAACCCCTGAATTCGGGGTTTTCCCCGAAAAGTGGCATCTCTGAGAATGACCAAAGTAATTGTACATACGGTAATTTGCGATTCATATTCCAAAGATGATTATTGAGATTATTCACATATGGTAATCTCATATTTGGCAGCCATTTGGCCGCCATTTTGGCCGCCATCTTTTACTTGATGAAGATAATAGTATAGACATGTTTTCTTAGATGCCATGACAATGTTTTGAGGATATTTTCCATAATTTATAATGAAAATATGATTTTTTTTTTATCAATTTTCCAATTTTGGCGGCCATTTTGGGTGCCATTTTGAATTTCTGACATAAGGCAGCCATTTTTGATTTTGAAAGTTGTCTTATACAATTTGGCAATTTGGTTTTTGTTTGTCCAAATTTATCCGGTTTTATTCATTTTCAGTCCATTTTCGGGCTTTTTAGGACGATTTTACGCGCTTTTCAGGTTTTTCACCAGTTTCAGGGTTTTTGAGTGGTACTGAGTGACGTCGCTGCATTCTGTAGTGAGCATAGAATTCCTTTTGCTCAGTGTTTAGTGTACAATTCATTCTTTAGTTATCTAAGTATAGCTGCAATGCTCTTACTGGCATGCTTCTATTTAGCACACAACACAACATTTTGAGCAGGTAAGATTGGCATTTGCACATGCTACAGTATCTCCTGAGCACAACTGTTAGCCTCTCCTCATGATCTGAAATTCCTGGAACGATTGATAGCCAAACTGGCATTTACACATCTAACACCCTGTGCAAAGCAAATGTCTGAGGAGAAAGAATCTCTTGCTGTGTTGCATGTTGAAGAAGAGCATCTTGTGTTGGTGGTATTCTGTCCACCGAATTTTTTTTTCTAGCAGAAAAGCTCTTATCTTGCTTCAATGACAGAGCTCAGGGGACTTGATCTATCGTACAAGATGATTAGTCTCTCAATCTCTCAATAACTTCCGCCAAATTAAAATTTATTCGAATGTCGGCAAGGGGGCCTCCGTGAGCTTAAAGGTTTGTACACAAAGTCAATATGATGTTGTTGTTTTTTGACAAAACACAAAGTGGTGATTGTCATCTGTGATTTGACCAGAATCCTCCAGAGGTGTTTGATGACGGGGACTTGGCAAACGATTTCCAATGAAAGCCAAAACAAGGTCATCTTCAATGGCAGAAGGAAAAAATCCATTTATCAAT
The DNA here is from genome assembly GCA_023653785.1 of Ophioderma brevispina. Taxonomy (NCBI): domain Eukaryota; kingdom Metazoa; phylum Echinodermata; class Ophiuroidea; order Amphilepidida; family Ophiodermatidae; genus Ophioderma; species Ophioderma brevispina. The sequence goes on along the minus strand of JAMKCH010028773.1, from coordinate 37,911 downwards.
TAAACTTTAAGTGGAGGCAGACGAATACAGAATGACAAAAACCATGCCCCCAAGAATTGTGGCTATGTATAGATTGTTTAAGGAGAGTGTGATGGTTGGAGTTCAAGCCTTTATAGTTGGTTACATAATCTCCACACTTACTGGTCAAAGAGTTCTCTACTATTGAAAATAAATGTATGTAAATGGTTATAACGGCTTGAACTTACAAACAATTTCACTCGCCTTTCAAAACTGACAACAATGAACAATGAATAAAACAGAAGGTGATAGAATTCACGAAAGTCAACTTAAGATTTTGTGTATGCAAATGTTTATTCCCTCTTTGTTGAATCATCTTAACATTAAAATTATAAAAAAAGAAAAATTAAAAAAAAAAAACAAGGAGTTTATAATACCTTTTCCGTTTTGAATCTTATGATCAACCATCTTGTTATACACTTAAAACAACAGGGAATCTCGTAGATCACACTTCTCTTCCTGATCAATCCTGCACAAAATCAGTATCCGGAGAAAACATTTTGAGGAATCACTTTCAGTTAGAAATTGGCAAGGGTGAACGGAACGGAAAAAACTGCTTTCACACCTGCAAGTATCATTAGATAGAGATGAATATGCTTAGTCTGGGCGATATGATTTGTTGATATCCAGTCGAGTCGTGAATTGGTTAATGACTCGATATAGGGTTTTTCTTTCTCGCTTATCCACATGATTTTTTTAATTACAATTGTATTCTGTTTTCCCGTCAGATGTCTGTCCTGTCTCATAAGTGTCTCACCTCCTACAGTTCTTATGTCCTGAAATCCAGCATTTGTCCTGAAAATCCACACACTGGAGGTACATAGAGTATATTACTATAATGTATGTTATAATACCAAGATTATGAGTATTCTTATCTCATACAATTAATTATATAAACCTTATAACCTTGGAGAGGATTTACTTTGAGAAATAAGCCCGTGATTTGAAAAAAAAAAGGTTAAATGCCGTGAAATCCCGAAAAAACTGCGAATGCAGTTGATTTTACGGAAAAAAAATCAGTAAATAACGGTCATTTGCCGTAAATCTAAATGATGTTACGGTCATTATCCGTTAAATTCACGGTACTTATCTTCTCGCAATTACTGTTAAGTACTCATTACGGGCGTCCGTAGGATTACGGATTTTTTTACGGTGTATAGTTTTCACTACTCAGACTGGGGGCGTTTCCGGTTCTGCCCGGTTCCGCGACGTTCAATAATTCTTTGGAGTTATGCTGAATACTTAATTAGAATAAAGGACTAATGAACCGTCTGGAACGGTCAGAACCGGAAAGAGCCGCGGTTGAGTATTGATTTGTCCCTAAAACCTGTTTGGAAACTATCAATGGGAGCATCACGCATGTGGCGAGGCAGACTGTTCCACAGTGAAGGCTCTGCAGCAGCAAACGGCTTTGTCACAAATAGTCTCTGTACGTGGTATGGAAAAAGAGATGGGTCACTGTGAGGGTCGGCTTGAGTTTAAGACTGTCAATGAGTGAAGCAGTGGAGCAGGGCTAGCACGTCTAGCAGCGAGAAAATAATTTGGCAGATTGTTCTGGATGGTCTGATAGACCGGTGAGTCATGTGAAGTTATCCATAAAGAAGGGCATTGCCATAATCCAACCGCGATAGAATTAGTGCACGTACTACTTGGTGTCTTGTGTCTTGGCGTAGTTCTGTAAAGGTTGGTAGTGGAAGTTGGCCAGAAGAGACAATAGCATCCACTTGCATGGACATGGTCATGTTATGTCGAAAGAAACCACCAAGGTTCAGACCACATGAATTATGGAATGATGATAACTATCAACAATTTACAGGCTGTAAAGAAGGTAATTGTTGATACCCTGACTGCTACCAGCTATAAAGAATAAGTTTTGTTATTATTGAGCATGAGTTGGTTTGATTTCATCAAGTCTTTAAAATAAGTTATGCGCGTTCCAGCTTTTGCAGGGCCTCCCCCCTCCCGGCGGCATGGGATCTTTGGGCACTTGAATGATGTACTTAGCCACAGCGGGACATAGTCAGCGTATATGTGAAGTCTAGATTATGACTGCGGATATATCACCCAAGGGTAAGTGTGTTAGGATGATGAAGTCAAGAGGGCTCTTGACAGATTCCTGCGGGACACCATACAATAATAATAAAGCAAAAATTGGCTTAAGAAGTAAGTGCGTTGAAGACATTGTTCGGAATGCATGCAACCTTGCTTTGCACGTGCAATCTCATTATTTCTTTAGCTAGATGGACGAAAGTAAGAAGATGTAAAGAAATGGATGATGCAGAATTAATGGGTATTACGAAAGCGACCGTCAAGCCTAAACTAATGGATTAACTACAATGCCACTGCGTGCGCTAAGAATTGCAAATTATCTGAAGAGGAACCAAGTAAAGGAATCCGTGAAACACAACTGCAGACATCATAAAGCCAGGCGCATTTCTGCTTTTTCACTTTGTTTTCGTCCAGCAAACTCTGGCTGTTCTTCTGAGCAGGTTGTGAAAATTTGACGTAAAACACGCCAAAAGATATAAAACAAACGAAGGTTCAAGGCAAAAGAAACGAGTATGGAAAAGTATGTTGCTAACTGGTGGCCTATAATTTGTAAAGCTGCATAATTTGATAATGTTGTACGTTTTCCATTTATTACAAAAGCACGAATATTATTATAAAGAAGATAAACTTTGTTAATCTCGATTTCAATTAAAGTTGTGTTCGTTACACTTATAGGTCTCTTCACGATTGGAAACCCTACACAAACTTCAGAAACTTCAAAAATATCAAATACACGCCGGACAGGATAACTGGAACCACACTTAGTATTACCCCAAGTGACCAAATGATCACAAACAAATCTTTGTCGTCTTCGGCCTTAAACGGTTGATACTTAGAGGATATGTAACTCCTTGAAACCTGTCAAAACTTATCAATGTAATTACAAATACAGACACTTCACTTGACAACACCGAAAGAATGCTAGCTAATTTGCAGACCGGACCTTTCCTCCACCCATCCGAAAAAGATGGAAAGTGATCCAAATAATAAGCATCAGCAGCTGCCAACAAAATCATGTCAACACCCATCAGAAAATCTGACAAAGACAGATGTAATATCAAGAGTGTTTGAACTGCGTTTGACTTTGTATCAGTACAACGTAGGTAAAAAACCAAAGCATTAGAAATGATGGCAAAAATACCAAGACCCCACATAGAAATTCGAGGAAAGATGTCATTCAACATTCTCTTACACGTGAGATAAGCGGATCCTGGATATTGAGGAATGCAACGTGTATTGGTAGCGAAGCAGCACGTTCCAGCTTCATCAACCAGTACCATCGAATTGTCTAACCCAGCAAAAGAAGATTTGTCAACAAAATACAGGGGATTCGTTCTTAAGTAATCAATTCACGCGCTAACTAGAGTTAAACGCCCCACTGTCAATTTTGTTAATGGAATTATACGATAAATTAATAAATTGCAATTGTGGTAAATCCCTAACTATATCCCCTTTAAACAAACAGTTGGTTTTGCTCAACATGGATTGTTTGTAGGTTCGATAAATGAGAAAATGAATCAGGAAATATGTCAGTCATCTGGTTGTTTGATATTTGCAGGGTAAGAAGTCTGCCTTGGTTACTAAAGACACCTGGATTTATTTCATTCAATAGGTTATTTCCTAAGTAAAGTACAGTTAGGTTTGGTAGACCTTGAAAGGTTTCAATTTGTAGATGACGAATTCATTATGAGATAAGAAAGAAAAATAAGGTTAATCAAGGACACAAATGCGTCTTTGTCTAACGTATTGATGTTGTTTCTGCTCAAATCCAGCACTTGTAACTTAACTAAGGAGTTAAGCGATGGCAAACATGATAACCTGTTGTTGGAAAAGTTACCGATTCCCAATTCAAGTAATGAATCTAAGGTATTGAAATGCATTCTTGTCAGGTCGTTATTATTTATACTAAAAAAGAACAAGGAACTCATATTGTTAAAGAGATTGGAAGATAAGTTCAAGAAACTGTTATGATTTAGTTTGATGCTTGTAAGCCTTGTCAACGAATCAAAGATTTTGTTAGGTAATGAAAGTAATTCATTGTTACTTAGATCAAGCTGTCGTAATGAATACAAATAATGAAATACGCGATAGGGCAAAATAATCAAATTATTATTTTGGAGCTTAAGTACCACTACAGAAGTAAGCGAATTAAATATATGTTTCGGCAGTCTAGTAAGCCTATTGTTATAGAGATAAAGCTCTTTTAATCGTATTAAATCATTGAATATGCCAGCATCCAATTCAGTCAGTCTGTTCCTATGGAGACGAAGAACCATCAACCAATGTAAACCACCAAACGTCCCCACAGGCAACGAGCTCAGCTGATTTTGATCAAAGTGAATGTACGACAAATTATGCAGCCCCACAAATACACCGCCAATTTCGAAAAACAATGATGTTATTTGATTTCTTGAAAGCTGCACTTTTCTCAGATCTGTCAGTCCTTTAAACACACCCATGGAAGAGAAGATAAGTTATTGTGGTATATGTTGATGTCCTGTAAGTGAGTGAGATTACTGAATATACCGGAAGGTAAAGATGTTAATAGATTGAAATGAAGGTCTAGTAAGAACAGATGATATAACTCATTAAAAATACTAACAGGCACGAAATATAGCTGGTTGTTGTTCAGTTTTAATATAAGCAGCTTATTCAGGTCATCAAAAATACCAGCAGGTAAAGCGGTCAATAGGTTATAACCAATGTCCAGAAACTCTAACTGGGCCAAATCATAAAACTGCTCTAAATACAATGATGCTAGTGAGCAATTACGAATTTGGATTTCCTCTAAGTGAACCAGCCCTTCAAATAAATTTGAAGGCAATATGGATAAGCGATTACTTTCAAGGAGCAATTTTCTTAGGAGGTACGTATTACTTAAAGTACCTCTCGCCAATGTCGTTAGGTTATTGTAGTCAATCGATAGTGTATTCAACGAAGCACAATTATTAAATATGCCCGGATGCAATGCTACAAGCCGATTGTTACTAAGGTCCAGATATGTCAGTATGACTAAGTTTTCAAAAATGCCAGAGGGCAATGATGACTGTAACTGATTATAAGAAAGATCTAAATGTTTAAGCCAAGTTAGATTGTTAAATATTAGCGGATGCAACGTGGTCAACCGGTTATACCACATCTCCAGAGATGACAAAGAGCCTAGGCTACCAAATGTGTCGGGAAGCAATACATTCAGCAGATTTTCTTGCACTAGAAGTACAGCTAGGTTAACCAAATCATTAAATATTTCAATAGGTAATACATTCAGGTTATTAGAATAAAGATGAAGCACCTCCAACTGAGACAAACCTTCAAATGTACCAGTAGATAGTGATTTCAGAAGGTTGTCGTTAAGGTAAAGCTCTCTCAACCGCTCAAGACCATGAAATACACCCGAAGTCAAAGTAATCAATCTATTGTATGAAAGCCATAACGATTCCAACCAATGTAGAGTACGAAAAGCGCCAATTGGAAGGAAAAACAACATATTCCTTTCGAAAGATAACAATCGTAATTCACTAAGTTCAATCAACGCGTCAGTGGTAATATTATGAAGATCATTATATCCCAAAAACAAGCGCTGAATGCCAACATGATACACTACAAGTGCAACGTGAACTATAACATCACTGCATGTGATCGTAAATTGTTTGTTGTCAAGCTCACAAAAACACCACCTCCAGCAGGACATGGTATAGTCTGTTACATTTGTGTATCCCCAAATGTATTCCTCAAAATAACCAGTAATGATGTCATCATATTCAACAGTATTACATCTGGAAAGAACTTCCTCCTTGGACACAGATGCCTCATAGCCATAATGTTTGGAGCAATCAACTGGTACTAGGTTGACTCCTCTTACCCTCAAATTTGCATTCGAATTTTTGAAATTAAGCCTGCATGAGGTCGATCCCAAATAGGAAACACAAAGTTTTGATTCCAAGGGAATTGAAACATATTTCTTTGACAAATTTGTGCACTGAAAGCTTTCTGCGTCCGTTCTTTCAATATATAAGTAGGACAATGAACTGATTCGGCTTGAATTCAATAATTCAATCGATAAAGCATTTCCCTCTATCAAATTAAGATGTACACTGCAATTAACACATGACCTTGTCCAGCTGTTTGCCATGTCAAAGATGGCGTTAATTATAATCGGTTCAGAAGTAACGTTGACGTAGTTACTACTGCAAACATCTAGGTAGTGTTCAGTCGCGACACAATAGTGCAAGAAAAGAATCAAGATACATACATTGAATCTCATCTTGTAACACTCTCCTTTTTTTGCTATAATTAGACATCAACCTGATGAAACCCGAAATGTATCTTAAAGTATTATTGTTTCTTCGAAGTTGTAGACTGAAAAGTAGTAATTCTGTTATTTTCATGGATTTCAATTCGACATGAAAGGTGACGTCAGGAGCTCTCCGAAGTAACAGAATGTTAACGATCGAGACACCTGCAGAAAACAAAACAACACTTGCTTGAGCTGGATTGTAACAGTAGGACATTCTGTAAGATAGTGTTTGGACAAATCTTATAGCTAATGTGATTTCAAGGTAGCATCATTAGAGCATTACTATATCTTACATATAAATTGCCGAGCGAGGCGATGATCTGCTTTTTGTCTTTTAGGGGACCATCAAACCTGCGATTTTGGTATCATTAGAATTCTTCTCCATTTTGTTGCTACAAGAATTTGGTAATACAAGTAGAGCTAAGTAGCATCTAAGCATGTCTAAAACGTAGCAATCAAATTACCCTAATACCAATTCTCATCATCTACAGAGTTATTTATAAAAATGAGAAAATTGAAGCTTGTATTCTAATGTACCAATAATTAAAAAGAAAAAAATAACATACTTTGAATTTTGAATTTTTATGAATATTCTGATACCAGTTTAATGGCTTGTGATGCACGCATGACCGCACCGATGCAGATGTAACTGCGCCAATTCAGTATGGCTAGGACGTGCATATTATGATTTGAACCAGTGACTTGGTTGTTGTCAAGTATTGGCAGAGCCATAAGAACACACAGTATAACATCTCGTGTAGGACATTTTGTGCCTTCAGCATTCCTTAGCTCACACCCCGGCGAAGAGACTACGTTGTAGCGAATTCCAGCGTGCCCAAAGGTTGCAGTTGTGTTGCAACGTGCAACTAAACGTTGCAACACAGCTGAATTTTTTTGTGAAACATTCGCTAAGCAATTTCCTAATGCAAGATGCCAAGATCGGTTTTGTGTATGCAAACGTTTAACAATACGAAGTCACAGGGACAAGCCTCACCTAACCAGAGACATTCTGACATTCTTGGACAATGTAATTCATCGGAAATATCCAACTGTCGTCAAAGTGCTCTTCAAAAGCAGCGTTAAAGGTCCCAGGAAAATGAGATGATAACCTACTTAAAAATCTTTATGGGACTCCATTCCAATCTGGAAAGTAGGTAATCGCTATTATAAACCGTCATTAATATTCATCATAGACACAATCCGCATTTATTGCTGATTACTATTGCATGTGCTATTCCCTAGGAAAATAGGCCGGACTATCTTCCTACAATCGCTCGTTCCCAGAGTCCAGTGAGGTGTAATAAAAATACTACTGGTTTATATCTGGAAATCGGGCACACAAATTTATAATTATTGCAGCCTTCAAATCGAAATCAATGTGTCAATGACATTAGAAATGTACCTTGATCCTAACCATGTACAACATACCCTTATTAATTTTTTTTAAACTGCTCCAAAACATAGAATAAAACTAATATGGTGGCAACGATTCAAATACAATAGGAATTAACATTTTTTTCACATATATTGCACCCAGTTTATAATTTGGACCCATTATTAAAATCGGGATGACCTGGGTATCACTTGAGTCTCATGATCATGGGTACATTCTACTTGTTTCATTGACACAATAATTTATATCTTGAATGTCAAATATTTAGAAAATTGGGGTGCAAATATTTTGAAGATATTCCGTTTTTGGCTGCCCTTAATTGATTGACCTCATGTTACAACTTTAAAAGTATCAAAAATATATTTATTGTGTCTATCAACATAATCTAAGTACTTCATGTTTATTTTTTATCGCAGATATTTGCTGTTATAGGGCATATTTTAAAATTATTAGAGTTGGCTTCCATTTTGAATTTGAAGTATGACTCAATGTTACAAGTGCCATGCACTTGTTCATTGGGTCATATAGTATGTTTGATAATATAGGGTTGAAAAGATAATTATCATTTATGGCGACGCCATCTTGGATTTCTCAAAATGCTCAAGGATGCCCAGGTGGCATCCGGCAGATTCTTATTCTACACACCCTAATCTATAATTTTCAGCAAAAAATTGTGTCCATACTCAACTTTACGGTCAGGCCATAAATTGGACCTTAGGAGAATTCCATTTTTCCTGAGCATGTCACATTTTGTGTTACAGTCGCACGTATGTCATTCTACACACGCTTCACCAATTTGGTGAAGCGTGTGTAGAATGACATACGTGCGACTGTAACACACATGTACTGCGTGATCATCTACATGGTACGTACATCTCTTCTATGTGATCAGGTAGATGACCTAGTCCATCTTATCATTAATGTGTGCTGTGATGGGGAAAGACTCATTGGTCTGTGAGCTATAGTCGATCCAACCTCATATGTCCTCCCATACCATTTGCGTGGAAGTATAAGCTCTGATGTATGAGGGGCAATAATAAAGCTTCACAACAATCATTGATTTTGAAAATCGTCTTAGAGGATTAAATGAGAGTAGCATAATGATCACTGCCAGGTCAGTGTGGGATTTAAAAAGGGCAGGCCATCAATATTTTTCCTTGCGTTATGCAGGTGCATTTGAATGTCCAAATGTACACCAAATAAATTTCGGTAGACATGTACAGAGTATGTACAAGAATTTTCGACAAATGCAAAGAGAAAGGATCTTAACATCTCATTCAAATACATAAGTCAACTACAACAAGGTACAGAATAGATGATCTGGCCAAAGCATATGGCCATGAAATAGTTCGTCTTCCTCCTTATCACCCGGATCTTAACCCAATAGAACTCATTTGGTCACAAATAAAAGCTTATGTTGTCAAACATAACAAGGACTTTAAACTAAAATCTGTTCAAAAACTGTTCGAGGAAGCTCTACAAAAAGTCACCGAAATAGATTGGAAAAATGCAATAAAACATGTTATTGGGATAGAAGACTCCTACTGGAGCAAGGAGAATATTGTTGATATTGACATAAATCAAATCCTAATCAAGCTGACGGAGGACAGTGACAGTGAATCGGAATCAGACGATGATGACTGAATGTAAGTGAATTTTTAACTCATAATATACGATATACTATAGGCCTATGCATCATGGTTTTTTTCATGAAAAGTTTGCAAATGTACGACAAACATTACTTTTTTGTGCTCAGTTTTTTTTTATTTCTGTCTTATTTACCTGGGAGATCATCCATGGTTAGACCTGCTTTCCAATGATGCCCATGGGATCCAGGACGAATTGAGACAGCCAGGTTTGTCCCCCTACTCTTACTCTTATCGAAACTGACTGCGATTTCATATACATGCGTGATTCTCCCTGTTATGGGACCGACGGCTTCAACGTCCCCATCCGAAGGACGGGTATTCTCAATGGTTCGTTTGCCAACTCCAAATGAACCACGGGGAGAGCGTAATTCCAGTTTTAATCAATACTTCTTACAAATCAAAGTCCGAATTTATTAATCCATTAAATCTTTAAGTCTTAATTTTATCTTTGGAACCCGGGGTTCAATCCCTATTGTGATCGCTTATCATTATACTACGATTACACCTGAAGTGATTAACCCTATTCTATACAATTGTCGCAGCCCAAAACTATAGAGGGACGGGCATATGAGGTTGGATCGACTATAGTAAACACCTGAGAAAGTTTGGGGTGATATTTGAGAATAAGAGGGACTCTCGAGGTTTTCTTCTTTTTGTTTATTTTGGATGAGATCCTTTCTGTCAAAAATTTTTGCCTTTTCAGTCCCGTTCCTGATGAGATCCTGTTTGTATACTCTCTTCTCAAGGTGTAGGCCTATGGAGAGTTGATTTAGGTGATGATAGGGTCAGCCTTATATGAGCATATCCTACGTACCCAAAGACTCTAACTATATGGAATGCTGGGGAAAATAATTATGTTTATCTGAACAACCAAACCATAAATTCCCTTTTGAATCCTCCAAGTCTCTAGTCTATCTATCTATGCACCATGTCCCATAGGACGTTGGCTCCTCGAACAAATTTAGACCATCTATTCCTATCTTGCGCCTCCAAATATGCCTTGTGGAAGGTGGTGCCCACAATGATGTCATCTTCCCATCTCTTCCTTGGTCTTCCCTGTCTGTTTGTGCCTGCGACAGTTTCCATAAAAATGCGTTTGGGTAGGCGGATGTTGTTCATTCTGCACAAGTGACCAAACCATGTCAGCTGCGAGGCAGTGATGCGAGCTAGGATCCTTTTTGGTTGAAAGTGGCAGGAGGAGATTCTTGACAGAACTTCTTCATTCCGGATCTTATCCTTCCAGCTGATATTAAGTCTCTAGTATCAATCCTTAAAGGCTGACTCAGAGCAGGGTGCCCTCAATTTTCAAACAAATCGTGTTTTTTGAATATACATGATGCTTGTCCATATGCTAATTACTCTGTGAAATAGCTACGCTCAAATCGAAGCCCATCATATAGAAAATCACAACTTTCTTATAAAATTCTGGATCAGGAATTTTTGTACACAGTATCCTATGGCACGTAATACTGTTTACTGAATCAAAACGAAATTATCCGATTCACCTCAAACTTTGGAATTGTGCATTTTAAGTTACTATATTTAGTTCTAGGTACTATTTTAATTATTATACACAAGAATTATATTTCGAAATCTCTGAATCAGCCTTTAACACTTAGGTTGAGCACAACAACGATGGTAGACTCAAAAATACACCTCTACTGCAAACCGACTGACAGCCACCTCTATCTGGACTCTCTTTCCTGCCATCCAAAACATATTTTCTCCTTTCTAAAAATGAGGGTGTTTTGTCAACATGCTGTACTGTAGTGTTAGGTAAATCAATATCTTTTACTCAAATGCAAAATCCAGTTGAAGTGTGTCAATTTGTGGCCATTTTTGTAAAACATGCGAATATGCAGTTGCACAAAGTCAGTGAAAATACATAACAAGTTTGAATCAATTTTGTGTCAATACTTACGATTATTCAATCTCAGTGTAAAATACTCGCCATTTCTCTGGATGCAAATCATATTTTTATGTGATCATATTTATTCTTAAAATCGTCAAACTTAATTCTTGTAACAATGACAAATATTTGATACACAGCTGAATAGAGCTACATGTATTGTGAAAAATTATGAAAATGTTAAGTAATATTATATAAAAGAAAAGATACAGCTCTTGTAAGTTTGCTGTCGCTGAAATATCGGTATGATTTGAGCTCATACAAGCGTACTTGATTTAGCAGAATTTTCATTACTTTGAAGGTTCGTTTTAGTCCATCTGATCGAGCCCACATCTGGAAACCAGCAACCAAGATAAAAAAGATTTGCCATTAGACAAAATGTCTCGTCTAGAACTGACTCCGCTCGTACATTGTAAGCATTGAATACATAAATGTACACTTCATGTGTAAAATAACTATAGTCACCATTGTGGCATAAGAAACTGTAGATGGTACAATGTAGATATGACTGTCCTAAAAAAAATTACTGACGGTGAACTTGCGTAATTTCACAAACTTTCTTTATTTTGAACGTGAAATACACATTCAGATAACAGAAAGATTTTCGGTCGACATAAATATATTCGATATAATTATATATATATACATATATATATATATATCCCTTACGTACTACCTCCATATTGGAAAATATCCACGTTGATGACCCTGCGATTGAATTTGAGTAGGGCGCCCTACCCTTGACTTAGAAATTTGTTGGTACTTAGTCGTTTTTTTGACTCGCATTCTTCAGCGAGACCGCTCCTCTAAATTCCACCGGCCACGTCCAGGTGAAGACCAAGAAAGCGGTACGCTCTGGACTAGTTTTTTTTCTGAACTCTGGGGACTTAGTTTTTTTTTTTCACCCAAGGTTCGCTGGGGGGGGGGAGGGGGGGTTAGTAGATCTAAGTGATTTTCAGCTGGCCAATGAAGTGGTCCCCTACTGGAAAAATCTCGCTGCCGTGGCCTCGCTACGTGACTTTTCACCAAGAGTTGGGTTAATAATTAGAACGCTTTACCACTGACCAAGGCGCGGTCCCGCTCTGTACCTACGTACCCAAATACTCTAACTAATATGGATGCTGGGCAAATATTTTCTCGAACAACCAAACCATTAATTCCCTTTTGAATCCTCCAAGTCTCTAGTACCAATCCTTAAAGGCTGACTGGCAGTGGGCCCTGCATCTTCAAACAAACGTGTTTTTTTGAATATACATAATGCTTGTCCATATGCGTAATTACTGTTCTGTTAAATAGCTATGCTCAAATCGAAGGCCTAGCATCAGAAAATCCAACTTTCTTATAAAATTCTGGATCGGAATGCTTTGTACCAGCCGTATCCTAGTGGCCTATACTGTTTATCTGAATCAATACGAAAATATCCGATTTACCTCAACCTTTGGAATTGTGCATTTTTTTTTTAATTTTTGCATTTTTCTTAGGAAGGGTACAAATTTTAATTATTATACACAAGAATTAATTTCTAAATCTCTGAGTCAGCCTTTAACACTTTGTTTGAGCACACACGCTGGTCTACTCAAAACCAAACGCCTCTCTCTACTCTGCAAACCACTGACAAGCCACCTCTCTCCTGTACTCTCTTTCCTATGCCCTCCAAGTGACATATTTTCTGCCTTTCTCACAAAATGATGGGGGTTTTGTCAACAATAAGCTGTAGCTGTATTTGTAAATTCAATATCTTTTACTCAAAGGGCAAAATCCAGTTGAAGTGTGTCAATTTGGTGGCCAATTATTGTAAAACATGCGAATTGCATTTGCCACAAAGTCAGTGAAATACATAAAAAGTTTGAATCAATTTGTGTCATACGTCGATTATCAATCTTCATTGTCAACCTCCTCGTCTGCCATTTCTCCTGGATGCAATCATATTTTATGTGATCATATTTATTCTTAAAATCGTCAAACTTAATTCTTGACAATGACAAATATTTGAGTACAACGCTGAATACGAGCTACATGTATTGGTGAAAAATTATGAATGTTACAGTAATATATAAAAGAAAAGATCAGCTCATTGTACGTTTGCTGTCCTGAATATCGGTATGATTTGAGCTCATACAAGCGTACTTGATTGCGAAGATTTTTACTATCACTTTGAAGGTTCGTTTTTAAGTCCACTGATCGAGCCACATCTGGAAACCAAGCCACCAGATAAAAATAGATTTGCTCCTTGACAAAAATGTGCTCGTATAGGAACATGACTATACTCCGCTCGTACATTGTAAGCATTGAATAACATAAATGTACATTCATTTGTAAAATACTATAGTAACCCCATGTAGTGGCATTAGAACTGTACAAGAGTACAATGCTGAGATATGACTAGTAAAGCTAAAAAAATTACTGACGGTGAACTTGCGTAATTTCACAAACTTTTCGTTTATTTTGAACGTGAAATAGACTTCAGTACAGAATTTTTCGGTCGGCCCATAAAATATATATATATATATTATATTATATATCTATATATATTATATCCCTTACGTAGGTATCTAACTCCATATTTGAAAATAGCCACGTTGATGGAACCTCACGAGTGAGATTTCGAGTAGGTGGCGCCCCGTACCCTGACTTAGAAATTTTTTGGTACTTGAGGTCGTTGTTTTTGAACAAGCATTCAGCGAGACCGCTCCTCTAAAAGTCCACCGGCCACTCCCGGGATACCAAGGAACGGACCTCTGGACTTAGTTTTTTTTTCTGACTCTGGACTTCGTTTTTTCCACACGCACCCAGCGTTCGCTTAGTAGACTAGAGTGACTTTTCAAAGTGACCCATGATTGGTCCGCTACGCTTCTGGAAAAATCTCGCTGGCGTGGCCCGGCCACGTGACTTTTCACCCAGAGTTGGGTTAATCATCTAGAACGATTTACCCTGACCAAGGCAGCGGTCCGCTCTGGACTTAGTTCATTTTTGAAAAGGTCTATACCTGCCGTGGCCCGGCAAGGTGACTTTTCCTGCCGTTACCCGGCTAGGTGACTTTTCACTGAAAGATCTAGGGCGACTTTTTCCGCTGACCAAGGCAGCGGTTCCGCTCTGGACTTGGTTTATTTTGGAAAAGTCTCCTGCCGTGGCCGGCAATGTGACTTTTCACTGCAGTGTAGCCCGGCTAGTGACTTTTCACCGAAAAGATCCTAAAAGACATCTAGGGCGACTTTCCGCTGACCAACGGAAGGGTCCGCCTCTGGACTTAGAGTTCATTTTTGAAAAGTCTACCTTGCCGTGGCCCGGCAATGGGACTTCACTGCCGTAGCCGGCTAGGTGACTTTTTCAAAACCGAAAGATCACTAACAGATCTAGGGCGACTTCCGCTCACCACGGGAAGCGGTCCGCTCTGGACTTAGTTCTTTTGAAAATCTACCTGCCGTGGCCCGGCAAGGTGACTTTTTTCACTGCCGTAGCCGGGCTCGGGACTCTTTCATCTCACTGAAAGATCACTAAAAGGATCTAGGGCGACTTTCCGCTTCCTTGGTGAGCGGTCCGCTCCTGGACTTAGTTTTTTTTTTCTGAACTCTGGACTTAGTTTGTTTTTTTCATGGACTATAGTTCAATTTTTGAAAGTCCGGAATCACACGCCTACCCTCCTTAGTATAACGTTTCTGGTCGCGAACCACGCCCGATCCTTAGAGCAACTTCATCGCGATGGCCCAGTTAAACTTAACCTGAATACTGTGCGAGTTGCTGTAGAAACGAGGCATGATACGCACTCTTTAAAACAGTTAGATAATTGAACCTAAAACAAACACCCAATCCTAAATGGTTTTGGCGGAACGTGGTAGCCACAATTTATTATAAAACTACCGGGTCATTTCTTGGCTGGAATGACATGGGCTAAGCTACCGCACATGTTCGGCCTACAATATTACTTGGTCCCAAACTCCCAACCCCTTACCTCTAACCGTCAAAACATACAACCATCTGACCTTTGACCCGGGCAATGAACTCCTGACCTGGACCCAGCTCACTGACCCCTCACTTGAACGTAACTAAGGGGCGAAACCGCACGCCTGTGAAGGCGCGTGCTGTTTAACCTTAATGTTCTGGCCTAACCACTACATTTGCCCCCGGTCGCAACCCCTGACCTTGACCCGAGCTAAACTGCCCCTCACTTGACGGTAACTAAGGGGCTACGCGCACGCCTTTAAGGCGCCGTGCTGTTTTACCGGAATGTTGGGCCTATTGCATGAATCTTGTCCCTAACACTAACCTTTCCCGGTCCGCAACCCCTGACCCTTGACACCGCTAACTGACCACCTCACTTGACGCTTAACCTAGGGGGCGACCGCACGACCCTTTTAAGGCGCGGTGCTGGTTTTACAGTAATGTTGGGCCTATTGCTGAATCTGATAGCCAACCACTAACTTTTAACCCGGTCGCAACCCCTTACCTTGACCCTGCTAACTGACCCCTCACTTGACCGTAACTAAGGTGCGTCCGCACGCCTGTAAGGCGCGTGCGTTTTAACTACAGTAATGTTCGGCCTACAGGTCTTTTAATTAAAACCCTTTGACTAACGTAGTGGAATTTGTTTGTTTGTATTTGTTGTACAATGTAATTGTAATTGGAATTTGTGGGCAAGGGGATTGTGGTGTTCTTTCTTTTGAATTAAGGTGTCAACATCTGTTGAAATCACAAGACATTATTCTGCAGCATTTAGTTGGTGTGTTTCGGTAGTATCGTCTTGCACTTCTTTGGTAGCAAGTAGCTCCACTGTTGCAGTCTTGTATGGCAATAGCAGTAGTTTGTATTTTGAACTGTTGGTTTAACCACGCACCCCCGGCGCAGGGGAACCTATATTATCCTGGAGAGGATATGGTCCAGCCCATTCAGTTCCTTTCCGGGTACAGGATCCAAATACAGGTCGGATGAAGGCCTCCCATGTGGTGTGGTTTTATTTGCCAGGTTCCAACAGTACATGTGGCCTGCCCTTCTGTGGTATCAGCAGTGAAGCGATTGCGGGTGGACTGAGAGGTATCGTAGCTAGCTGGGAGATTGAAGTTACAAGTTTGATGTTAGTTTCTGACTGTAAGACAGGCCGGCCGTTCGAAGGGTTAGGGCAGATCAGCTTAAAGTAAGTGTCCGTCCAGCCAAATAACACAGATGTGTGCTACTCTTAACAGGCACAACATCTTGTGTAACATTGTAAGCGATCGTAATGTAGCCAAGTCTTAGTTCACTTGGTGCACTATCGCCTCGGCACAACACTGTCATGATGGGCGTGAGGCCTAATAGTCAAGTAGAACACACAGCGGTGCACTGGTGGTTTTCGGCACAACGCTGCGTGCACGTTCAATGTCATTTGTATTCGAGTAGTCAGCAGTGACAAGTTAGCAAGGCAGGGTGCCCTATCCTTCGGCACAACCTTCCCTCTAGGCGTCCGTCTTGCTCGGGTTCCGTCTTTCGCGTCAAAATTCTTGCGCAACATGCAACGCTGTTTTTGGACCGCGAGTTGGCTCGCTCAATTTACAAACTGCAACATCTTATCAAAGAGGAAGCGATGGTATCCAAAAAAACACTCCACCCGCCAGAGATCACCCCGCACGTTCTGCACCCGAACCTCGTCCGCTTCGCCCTTCCTGAGACGTCCAGTCTTTTACTTGTCCGAGTGTCGGGCATCTCCGACAAAGGGTTGCCGGATTCCTCTTCCTCATATCACCAGCTCATGGCCCGGCCCTATTGGATGAGGCATGTGCCTTACTTACTACAGGTCGATCAGTTGGGGGAACTGGCCAGGGCCGCCGAAAACCGTCAATAGAGCTCCTCTGCCAGTTTGATGATAAACCTCGAAATACGATAGCAATTTTGTCAGCAGCCGGGTGTACCGCCGGATTGTGGACACGATTGTAACCAATCCAGGCATTGACCCGGCCGATATCCGAACCAAGAAGTAAGCACCTGCTTCCACCAGTGCTGACTCTTTTTCTCCAGCAGGAGTTGTAATGCACGTAACTGATCAGCTTTTCAACGCCGCTCCTGTACTCGTTGTATTATTCACAATACGGCGGCGGAGCGGCGATAGTGTGCGCCTCTTTCTTAGAGTTTTTGGTGAGCCGAAAGCGACGGCTGATCTTCTCGGGAACATTGGCATCGCGGTACAGCAACCGTTATGCGCAAGTTTGAAACCTATGGCACCACCCTATTTGATGTCTATCCACAGCGTGAACGTTGTGCGCTCCATATTTTGCGAACATAAAAAGTACTCCACCACGCGGGGTTCCTTAATCCTGTTCTTGATGCACAATCAGGCCTCCGGGGTTATTTTGTTGTCCGGCTACTTTTGAAGTCATCGGCTGTCCACCCGTGAATTCATCTTTCAACGCGCCCCGCGTTAGATATGGGGAGCGAAGCGCTCCCACCAGTACCTGGGCTAATAGATAGGATTCCGTACAACTTGTCGCAGTAAATTTGATGGAATCTCGTTTGTGGTGACTCGACATGTCAGTCGAGCGCCCGATAATCCAAACACTATTCCGCCGCGGTGTGTAATGAAGTGCATACGCAGCTTAAAGTGTGCAGCACATGTAGTCCAGTGTCCCCCATTCGAATAATGCGTACATTCTGAAGTCCCTGGCTGGTAGGCTTGTTCGGCATTCGATGGTTCGTCAGCCACCGTAATGCCCCTTGTACGGCACCAATCCTTCCATCGAGAGATAGTTGCGGATTGCCATTTTATACTTGCTCCGGGCAATTCCGCTGAACAGTAGTCCCAGGCGGACTGGACTATATCCAGCGGATGCTTTCGATGTACTTGACTTAGTCTCTTTTTCTTCCACCTGAGTTTCTGCAATCCTTCTCTTTGGCGAGTCCGGTAGTCGGATTCGCACAAGCGATGCTACCAGACAGGACATCAAAACGCACGCGTTTTACCCATCGCCTTGCAAATCAGACGGGTTTCGTAAACCCGTATGGGTCGACCAATAACCTTGGCGTTCGCCAGCGAATTAAGACCCTTCACCAGATGGATACCAACCAAACCACGCGCGGATTTCGGCGGCCCGATTTCATCTTTCTCACCCTACTTTCTCTCAACCGGATGTTTGTGTTCCCAGATCGGGGTCGGCGCGATCTCCTGGAAGAGATAAGAGAGAAAAAACTCCGCAAAATCGTCCAGGGGACGCGTCTCTGTTGTCACTTCCAAAAGGTCGGTCCACATCGGCAGTGTACCCTAGCGGAACACTTTCCGTCGCACCGAGGTCAAGTGGCGTCAATCCGAGATCGTCCTTAGAAGGGTCCCTGCAAGTCAATCGG
Source organism: Ophioderma brevispina (assembly GCA_023653785.1). Classification (NCBI taxonomy): domain Eukaryota; kingdom Metazoa; phylum Echinodermata; class Ophiuroidea; order Amphilepidida; family Ophiodermatidae; genus Ophioderma; species Ophioderma brevispina. Next base: position 19,291 of record JAMKCH010028773.1, on the reverse strand, counting down.
AAATCGGTCCTCGCGTCGCGGGTCATTTTTACTGCCTCTTATATGTACTCGGCACCCTTCTGTCGCGGTGGGCCGGCTTGCGGCGGGGAGGACTCATCAATAAAAATCCTTCTGATCCTAAAGGCTCATCAATGTCACTTGGCTGACAGTCCGGTACAGCGCTGGGTCCGCGTCAAGCGCAGTCTTCCATCAACGGGTTGCACCATGTCCTCGGGCACGACAACAGTATCTGGGGTGATTACAGACGCGGAGTTGCTCCGACTTGCATGAATAAGCCTTGCCGCGATGAGCTTGATGGCACCGCGGGCGGGCCCTTTCCCCCGCTCCTTTTCCTCTCTTTGGCTTTGGTTTATGGGGCCACCGCAAGGTCGGGGGAAGAGCGCACGGCCTCCGCTGAGTGAAAGTGATGCGCCGGAGTCTTCTGCGCGCTTTGCTGCCCAAACCCGCCTCGTGTCGGGCAAGGATTTCAGGGTGCGGTCGGCCGTCTTTGCTGCCGCTACCTTCCCCGGTATCCACCCGCTGCTTCTTAGGCTTATTTTGCCAGCCTTTTTTCATCTTTCTTTGTACAACCACCGATGTAAGCTGTTCCTCGGTGCAGGACTCTGAAGTGCTTGTCGTCGTTTCCATTGCTAGACTGATACAGATCGCTTGCGATCGCTCCTATTTATACCTTTTTAATTTTCCCAGCACGAATCATCACGTGCCACGTCCCACGTGACGTATAACGTGACAAAAGGTCTGCGAAGAAGAACAGAACAAAAATATAATTAACCTTTAGTGGAGACTCGAACCTGCAAATCCGGAAACCTAGCGGGTTGGTTTTTGGTGTAAGCGTAGCGTCTGGCCTTCGGTCCATCGTCCTAATCCACTGAGCCACTCTGATACTATTACCTAACAACCGTTGCATTTTTATAATCTAATACCTGGAATCAAAGTACCAGAAGTAGGCCGGTCACATGATGGAAACGTTTCTTTTCAACATCACCGTCCAAAATTTCCTCCGCTCCCGAAAGTGTCTAACTGAAACGCGGTCTTTTTTCACCATCCAAAATTTTCTCCCAAAGTAACTACTTGCGGTGAAATTCAGATGCGGCCTGCCTTTCAGTAAAATTATTGACTGGAAACGGATCTTTTCACCACCAAATTTCTCCCAAAGTGACTACTGGCGGTGAAATTCAGATGCGGCCTGCCTTCCCGTAAAAATTCAGATGGGGTCCCGGCCTTTCATCATCACCAAAATCCAATTTTTAAGATTTGACAAATATCGAGATTTGAAAAATGGAAAAAGTCCTCTTTCGAAAATTGACTAAGTCCACTTTTGAAAAAACGACTAAGGTCCAGAGCGGACTACTGCCTCGCTCTTTAGCGTGAATTGGCTCCTAGATCCCAACGCCATAGTTAAAGGGTGAAACAAAAAAACTAAGAAGTCCAGAGCGGTCGGCTTCTTGATCTTAGCCGGAAATCGCGTCTACAGTGCGGTGTTAACTGGTCCGCTCCGAACTTTTGAAAAATAACTAAGTCCAGAGCGGACCATGCCGGCCTGGTTGTAAACGGTTAAATTTGCCCTAGATCCAACATCCATAGGTTAAGGGTGAAAAAAAAACTAGTGCCAGAGCTGTCGGGCTCCTTGAACTTTAGCCGGCAATCGCGGCTAAATGCGTGTCACTGGTCCGCTTTCCCGGACTTTTTGAAAAAAATAACTAAGTCCCGGGCGCGGACCACTGCCGTTTCGGTATTATTGAGCGGAAAGTTGCCCTAGAACCAACAGGCATAGTTAAGGGTGAAAAAAAAAGCTCAGTCCAAGCGGTTAAAGGATGAAAAAAAAAACTAAGATCCAGAGCGGTAGGCTTTCAAGCCAGCCGGAAATCGAGGCTACATGCGTGGAACTGGTCCCTCCGACTTGGCAATTTTTCAAATTCCACACTGGCAGTTGCTCGACTATGTAGAGTATCCGTGCTGGGCCCTCACAAAAAAACGCCCCAGCCGCTGCAGGCCGGCTTTTTGGCCTCTGCGCATGCTACATTTTTGTACCCACCCAATGTAGCGCTACCGAAAGCGTCCCTGATCAAATCCAGGATTTCGCATAACGAGCACCCGTTCTCATTTTATCTCTCTCCAACGTCAAGAGGCCCGCTCCTCGGTAAAATCACTACTAGTGGGAAACGCCCAGTCTGCCGGCTAGAAAAAATGTTGGCGCAAAACCCTCTAGGCCGCTTAAGACCAAAAGCCACGACCCGGGCCGTACACGATAACTCCCCTATAGTAAATACGTTCTTGTCCCCGACAGTTGGGCTTCCCAATTGGCACATTTCATTTCTACCAGCCGGCTCACACCCTAACCACATCCGACAGTGTGGGTCTGGCGATCAGAAACCAGGCAGTCCCGGCACTCTTTCATACGTGATGTTTTTTCCCTTCAAAGCCCTATTTTAATCTTGTTTGCCGGAAACCCGGAAGGTGCCAACTTTTTGTTAGTAAGTCGGGTGATTCCCGGGCCGAACAGAGGCGGGTGGGCGATAGCGCACGAGGTCCAAACCTTTAGCCGGCCACGGCAGTGAAAAGTCATCTAGCCGCGCCACGGCACGGTAGACACTTTTCAAAATGAACTAATCCGAGCTGACCGCTTTCCCTCCCTGGCTCCACGGCAGTGAAAAAGTCACCTAGCCGGGCCACTAGCAGTGAAAAGTCCCTAGCGGGCCCACGGCAGGTAGACTTTTTCAAAATGAACTAAGTCCAGAGTCGGACCGCTTCAGGCTCAGCGAAAAGTCGCCCTAGATCTCGTAGTGCACTCTATTCCAGTGAAATTCACCAGCTGGGCCACAGCGAAAATCACCTCTTATTGGCCCGACGAGACAACGCCGTAGAGCTCCGCAAGAAAATGTTGGCCATCCCGTTCGGTTGCGCAAGAAACCTATGTAGAATAGGTGTGTGGAAGAGGTCATAGCTAATTTTTGTAAGAGAGTGCGTACATGCCTAGGTTTCTGGACAGCAAACTCGCAACACGTAGTTGAGGTTAAGTACTGGTCCATCGCTATGAAAGGTGGCTCTAAGGGATGGAGTATGGGTCGGACCAAGAACCGTATACTATAAGGAGGGTATTGCATAAGTCCCTCAGGACATTTCCCCAAAAATTCACTAAGGAATCACAGAAAAAAATATAAGGTCAGAGTCTCAGAAAAAACTAATTCCAGAGGCGGACCGCTTCCCTTTCTGGTCAGCGTAAGTCTGCCCTATATCTTTTCAGTGATCTTTCAGTGAAAAGGGCACCTTAGCCGGGCCACGGCAGTGAAAAGTCTACTTAGCCGGTCCACGGCAGTAGACTTTTCAAAAATGAACTAAGTCGCAGAGCGGACCGCTTCCAAAGGTTCACAAGCGGAAAGTCGCCCTAGGTCGTTTTAGAAAGTGATCTTTCAGTGACAAGGACACCTCGCCGGGCCACTTGCTTGAAGTCACTTAGGGCCTCGGCCACGGCAGGTAAAGACTTTTTCAAAAAATGAACTAGTCCAGAGCGGACCGCTTGCCATGGTCAGCGGAAATCGCCCTAGATCTTTCTAGTGATCTCTCAGTGACATGCCCTAGCAGGGCCACGGCAGGCTAGACTTTTTTCAAAAATGCACCTAATAAGGTCCAGAGCGACGACCGCTTCTATGGTCCGCGGAAAGCCCCTAAAGATCTTTTAGTGGATCTTTCGAGTGAAAAGCAACCTTGCCGGGCCACGGCAGTTGAAAGTCACTTGCCTGGGCCACGGCAAGTAGACTTTTCAAAAATGAACTAAGTCCCAGAGCGGACCGCTTTCTATGTCTGCGGAAAGTCGCCCAGATCTTTTAGTGATCTTTCAGTGAACAGAGGCACCTAAGCCGGGGCCACGAGGCGTGAAAAGTCACTTAGCCGGGGCCCGTCGAAGCGACATTTTTGCAGTAGCGGACCACTTCATTGGTCATCTAAAAATCACTTAATCACGTAAGTCGAACGTTGGGGTGGAAAAAAAACTACAGTCCAGAGTTCATAAAAAAAACTACGTCCGCGAGCGAACCGCTCTTCCTTGTTCAGCTCGGAACAGTTCCGCCCGCTAAGATCTTTATGGTGAAAATCACCTAGCCGGGCCCCGGTATGTAACTTTTCAAAACTGAACTAAGTCCAGAGCGAACCACTTCCCTTAGTATTTACGCTAGCAAAAGTGGCCGCTAGAGTTAAGAGTTGTGGTGGTGGCTCTAAAGCGAGCTTGCGGCCTGTTTACGGCTGGGTGGATCCGCGATTAAATCGACGAAATGGGTAGAATTTTTTGCCACAAAATTTGAAAAGTTGGAGGTAAAAGTGGGTTTTGAGTGCCTTAAGGGATATATATATTTATATCCTATATATCATTCTATATATAATATTTAATATAGTGGTACAAGGCACACTTTGCCAATAAGCAATGACCCCTCAAGCGTTGTATGATATTTACAGTGTTTATAATTTACGGTTTCTACTTGGCAGTATTGATACTCTCCCGAACTGCAATTTCTTATAGAATCACACGAAACCAGCCCCACAATCCGCCCCTTCCGCGCACGCACACCCGCACGCACACACGTGACGCCTCCTCAACCCCCCCCCCACAACACACACCTCAATTCACACAGTAAAAAAAGACTTTACCTTACTTATTATCGAAGATTCTAGGTTTCGTAGTGTCAAAATACACCTAGTTATATGGCCGAATTTACCTCACTTAAATGCGCCCATTTACCTAATTAACTATTCATAACTCCTGAGTTTATAGTATGTAAGAACTTACAACAACGACATACAAACGGAACTAACCTCTCTAGACTTGCTCAAAACTCCTAGTTTTGTATGTGACTCCCCACACAACAATTGGCTAGGAGCCTCTCTATGACCTTGCTACAAACTCCTAGTTTTGTATGTGACATACACGCATTTCACACACAAACTCCTAGAATTACTGTGTTCGTGTCACACACCCAAGACTCCACACTCTTTGTTTTGTAATGTAGACAACACACACACACCCCCACCACGACACAACCACACACACACACACACACACACATATATAATATATTATATATATATAATCATATTAATAATATATATATAGTTTGTAGTGTGGTGTGTAGTGTGTGGTGTCTCCCCCGTCTTTAATTTTGAACTAACATAAATCTAACATATGCTGGGATCATCGAATCATTTATCGATAATTAGTTATGCAGCCGAGTAATTTCAAGATCGATTAAGTTATAATTCAGAGCTAACATCGGTTATGTTTAAAGCAAGTGCGCTTTTCACCCCCATCCTAATTATCCATTTGAAGAATTCACACGAGGTCACTATACTAGTTCTTAAATAAATAATAATATGAAACGGCAGGTTTTTTTATATAGCCGGTTACATCTCGCAAACAGCAATCAAGCGCGTTTGCTACTTGTCGTCCAATCATTTCGTGCTTCCATCTAGTGTGGCTGCTCAATAACATGCCTTACAAGCGCACAGCCTATCAGCACTTAGAATTGTAATATTCCCATCCCTCTAACATCTCCCCCAAATATCCGCTTGGGTCGACGAGGTAATTAGAGATTCGTTAATCTTGCCCAAGGACACAAACACGTTCGACCACAGTTGGGTTCGTGCCTAACGATTTTAATGGTCTTATGATTCAGTTAGTTTCTGCACTTTTCCCTTGTGTCCACTGGACCACACAAACTGCTCTCCAGTTGACTAAGCAAATGACTTCCCAAAACGATGATAAGGGCATGTCTATGTTGAGTTCCCATACAGTGGTACCTCAAATGTGTAAAAGCCAGGGATAATGGTAAGATTTATTTGGAAACACTTTTTGAAAGATGTGGAATTATTTTGTGATCTAACAACAATGACAGACTATAACATTAAAACACTCGAAAACGGGTGTCATCACCACGCGATGTCTGATTCCTTCAGATGGTGTCTGATTCATTCAACTCCTCCAGAACTGATACATGTTTCAAGGTACTTTATTTTTAAAATGATTTTATGAGAGAGGCTGTACGTAGAAACGTTAGAGGCGCCATCAATGGTAAATTGGACGAATTAAATTTTGTGGGGTAAATAGCGTCACATTTATTTCAGTCAATCAATAAATATCCCGATTTTCGTCTGATTATGCTGGGATTTGCCTTGATGAACTGAACGCCGTTCATATCAATGGAATGCAACGGGACAGAGTCCAAAGCCGACTACTAATACAACTACTGTAGACTCGGTTAGACTATGCCATAGTCGTATTTTTGCCATTTTTTTTTTAAATTTATTTTTGTGTTGCTGTCCCATCTTATTTAACCAGTAGTATTATCATTCATATCTTATTATCTTAGTATTATTTAAACCCGTATATCAACATTATCTATTATTATTATTACCATTTTCTAATCGTGACGTAATTCACGCCATCTTATTTAACCCAGTATTATCATCATTATCTATTATTATTTATTATTTACTTCTCACAGGCTAGAGTTTCCTTTCTAACGAGAATCATTACATTTCATTATCATTGCATAAACATAACCTAGCCACTTGTCAAATCAGATTTCCAAAAATTACATCATCTGAATTGCCATCATTTCACAATTATAACTTTATGGGGAATTAACTATCTTGCCCAACCTGTTTTTTTTGATTTTTCAGCATAAACAAGTTGACTCAGTTTCTAAGTTTACATCGTGGGAGAATCCCATTCACTCTTGTGCAATCTAGCAACAGGTGCAACTTGCACCATATTAACAACACTAGGGAAATCCCCTGCCCTCCCTTTTTTTACTAAACAAAGTACTTTCCATGAGAGAAACCTTTTCTCAAATTAATATTTTAAATCACGATTAAATGGAGGCTATATAACAATATGGTGTTACAAAAGATTGGTGGTTAAAAATGTCGTCGTGAGCGAGATGTGTTTGTGACAAACAAATTGCGGGCATCGCCCCATCGGGTTTCATTGAGCAGGGTTGGTCAATAGTGTTGTTCACAAAAGAAGCTGCTCACGCAGGGGAGGAGCGCGCGTGGAGCGTGCGAGCATGAATGCGCTAGAGAGTAGAGAGAAATGTTATGAGCATATGCATCTGATCCCGACAGAGTCGATTGGCGCTAGGCTCGGGAGCTGGGAGGAAAAGGTCATTACCCTTAATCTCCGTAATCTTTAAAAGTTACGCCCATTCCACATGGCAGGAGACACCCAAGACCGCGGACGATCCGCCGTTCAGTTTGTTCTCCCCATTATCCCTTCCTTTGCACACGGACACTCCAGAGATCTCCATGCCGGAGCCGTCGTGACCATGTGCAAAGTGCAGTGCGACAGGCATCTCAGGAAGCCGAAAGCAGACAAACCTCAAGTGTTCCGCGAAGCCGTCTCCCGCACGGCACCCCGTCTCTCCCATGTAGAGAACATCTTTTTAGCATTAAAACAAGTTTGTTCCGGATGTCTGTACTTGCCTCCAAACCCGGACCTTCAAATCCCTAAATTTCCAAAGTTTTCCGCGCTACTCGCGGTAAAGGAATCATACGCCTGATTTTAGCAATTTTCTGCGCGGACTGGAGGGGAAAATGCCGATTTATCGGCGCGCTGCATTTTTATGCGAAAATCAGTGCCGAGAATAGCGTTTTCTAAACGCGGATTCTCCCGGATTCTATAGACCCACAGAAAATGTCTTGAAAACTAATATTCCCAAGGTTCCTGCTTCGTACTGGTGGGGGACACCCCGTCCTACATTACCCCGTGCCGCTGCAAATACGAACTCACATTGAACACCTTTATACATGTGATTAGTTCAAATAAAACCTTATTCATGAACTAATTTTACTTTTTAAGACCATTGATCATATGCCTATCTATTAGTATTTTAAAGTGAACCACTTACAAATATCAAAAATTGTTTCTATCAAATTTTCTTGAACAAATGTGTTTCGGAAAGCGCAAATTTCTACGGTTCCGCGCTTGCGCGGGAGGGAGTGTTGATATACGAAGTCTCCGTGACACTTTACATAGGCCTATGAACCAACACAAAATCTAACCCATCAACTCTGTTTTACTTTTTGCTGGTTGAAACACTACCTTTCCTCAGATATTTCCTGGCTGAAAAAATAACTTTCACCAGATACTTTCTGATTTACACCAAGCTCAGACACGCCTGTGGTGAGCAAAAAATACACTGAAGGTACCGTAGTAATCTTTGTATTATAAATTTATAGAATATGGTTCTGGATTTTTACTTATTAAGGGTAATAATTGCATCAAATACTTTTTTAGGGTTCAAAGAAAGACAAATACTTCTTTAGGGTAGCTAATTACCCTACTGATACTTGTTTAGGGGTGCAAATTCCAGCACGTACTTGTTTAGGTATCCTAATTGTACTAATGACATGTGTTTATAGGTGAAAATTCAAGCTTCGAAAATACGTGTGCTTTTTGTGAATGCTTGGACACGGATGATACCCTTTGTCAAATGAGAATTGGCCCCTGGCGGGGTAAAACCCAGAATATCAGTCACGGTCAGCGAAACCTCCCTGGATGTCCGAAGTTAATAGCACAAAATATTGAACAACGCCCCCAATCATACTGTGACCTCTTAATGCATCACTTATATAATATCTTCAACAGAAAAACCAGAACTGCTGCTAGAAGTTCGGCTGTGGCCATTGAATAAAATGCAAAGTTGAAGTTCCCAGTCGCATCAAATATGTAACCTGCAAAATAAACATGTTATCAAAATTAATATTTGGTCAGTTCCAAAGGGCAGCTTGATATCGTTATCAAATCTCGCCATGGCCCTTGATCAATGAAACCAAACAACTATGATAAACAGAGCTTACCTATCCTTAGAAATCAAAACCGATTTAATATCTTTGATTAGTTTACGCGCCTCTTATTAGGTACGCTATCTTAGCGTCATGAGCAATTTTGAATCATTATGCATGGGAATGTAATTGTGTCCATTTAGAGCGAAACAATTTCTTGAAAGGCAAATTGGTTTATACAGATAACAAAAATAATCATTTAAATCGTTCTGAAATACCCCATTGTAAATTTATCAACACACGCTAAATTTCTGGATACATATGCAGTTAAAAATTATTAAAATTTTGACACAGCAGACAAAAAATTTCAAGTGCTTGACATTTGTAAATGCAATTATTGCCTACGTACATGTATAATTGACATACTGCGATAGGTTCCACCGAAAACATTCCAATTCCAATGGACATGTAAATGCAAACCAAGTGCTCCGGTGAAGTCTTCAGGATTAGATGTAATTCTTTCATGAATACGACCATCGTAGGTGGAGGCGAACCGATAAAAATTCCTGACAGAAAGACAGTAAAGTCATGGACCGAAAAGTCGTACAAAAAGGATGCATAAATAACACAAGAGGACTTCCGCATGATAAAAGCGTAAACATCATCTGTCCAGATATAAGCTTACGATCAGTAAATGGCGCTGAAAAGATTCGTCCAGAAATGTTCCAATTCCACAATTGCATGAGATACAAAAGAGGCAGTTTAAGCAGAAACACCCCAAGTTAAGGCGAAGGACACTAAAAACAAAATCCACCAGTGGAACGCAATTCCCCACAAAGTAATGATACAAAAGCCAATAGAGAACCACGTTGTTGATAATAAGTTGATGCCAAAGTACAAGGAAAATTAGGTTGGCTACACCATGGTTTGTGTCTTGTTCTTTGTCAGAGTTATCCTCTTTGCCGATCTATGTCTTTTCCTGGAGAAAAGACAGTACCTTTTGCACGAGTTGGCGATAGTGATATATTCGGTCGACAAACGCCGCACCTTACACAAATGTTGAACCACAATGCTCCGAGTAGAAAACAGCGCATTCTCCATCCATACAGATCAATCAGGTATTCCATTAGTGGAGGGAAGATCATCATTCCGATAGCTGCTCCACTTAGAGCTATGCCAGTAGCTAAACGGTATGTACGGCAAAAGTCAATCAAATTCTTGGATCGCCACAAGAGGAAGACCCAAGCCAATACCTTTGGATAAATTTTAAAAAATTATTATTTATGAGGAAAGATGAATTGATGAATAAACAATTTACGGACTAACACTTTTTTACTGCCAATAACCAATAAACTTGATTACCACCGCACCATGTGAAGTGATCTTTTGTAACATAGTAAAACTAATAAAGCTTTCCGTTAAATACATCGTTTAGGCGATATGTTCTTTATAGATGTAGCAAAATGGCGGGCACAGTTCAGGGTTCATTTTTGACTCACTCTGTAGTTTGTAATCGGGAATTGCAAGTTTCAGTCGAATTTGAATATAAATTTATTATTCGTTGCATAATCACGCCTGAATGCAGGCATTATAATGCGTGAATTTTTTTATCACTCTGCCTTTAACCCCTATCTTACGTGAAGCCATTTTTTGAAAACAACATGCCCGAAGAAGGGGGTGGGGGTGTCTGTATTTCCTTATTGAACATTGGTTCCATATACCCCCGACTCTGGATACCACCAGATCGCTTAGAGTTTCGACATTGTATCAAATAAGTACCAATATTTCCATTAATGACGTCACTATGAGTTTATAAGATAAGGAAGTATGCAAATACAGGATATAGAGGTTGAAAATTTTTATTCGCAATTCACAGACTCTAAACAGCATATTATAGCCACAGACTAAACTTTATTGTATAACACTTAGTAGTTTTTCATTATGTAGAGCCAAAAAGTAGGAATTTCAAAATACAATAAAACTAAATAATTTTTTTGTGAAAATTGAATTCTCCGATTCTATATAATGTGTGTCTATGGAAATAATTTGTGCTGACATGCAAAACTTTTTGTTATTCTGACCTAAGGCTAGGCTATGCTGGGATATTTTGGTATCAATCGCGAAAGAGAATCAATGTGTCTGTGTTATTCCTGCGTTGTTACTAGACGTTGTTTGTACTTCTCTCCCCAAAGGGGAGGAGCGGTGCGGCCCAACCAACCCCACAATTCACTTGGGATTACCATTGTACCTTACCTATTTACCCCCGTGGAATTGTTTTTGCATGAAAAGGAGGAGGTAACACGGTCCAATTGACAATTAAGTATTTTGGCAGCACAGGAAAAGGGGGTTTTAAACAAGGAGGACAAAAAATGAAGAGGGTGGTAACACCACCCTCGGTAGACGAGGCGTTTTTAAACAGTTCCCTTGGCAGGTATGCAATTGTTGAAAATACGAACAAACCCCCAAAAACAACAACAAACCTCAAAAACAATAAACAAAAAAAAAAATTATAGTCACCATATGTGCAAATTTGGTTTTAATTGAACAACTGAGCTTTAGAGAGTATTAAATTTTGAAAAAAAAAAACATTGCCAATTGACATTTACATTTTTTTCACAAAACTACTGCATGATATTAGTGAGTTAGTGATGTTTAACCTAACTCTTCAAAGAGCCTTTATAAATCCTACATCTTGGTGTGGTACTGTATAAAATTGCAACATCCTATGCATTGCGAACGTTTATAGATAAGTACAACTTTTCCCCTAAGAGAGTTCATAGTTATATTCTTTGACGATGGTACCCAAATGAAATTTAATACCAGGCACATGATTGCACCGTTTTTATTAAAGTGTGATCCATTTAGGACATATAATTTCACAAATGTATTGTCATTACTTGTAATAACCATGCTCATAGTCAACTGAATTTGGTAGTGGCCAAGCCAGCAAATGTAACCCCACTCATGTGTCAAGGATTCCTCCAAACATAGAAAGCACACGAGTACTTGTTATCACATCGACGCTGCCAGAGTGGTCTAAAATCAAAGTTATTTTAAAGATGTAATTCTATCAAAAGGTAAACATTTGACATATAAAAGAGACCCATCAGATATTGCATTGATATGGAATAAGGACTTTACAGTGGTTTAATGGTAAGCCCGTAGGATAAAAAATCTTGGGTGGCCTATTTTCTTGCATGGCATCTTGAAACAAATGCTTTTAAAATGTCTGAAAATGCACTAGTTATTATTAAAAGAAGTGACAGTGGTAGACGAGGTACCCGTGGTTTTCTCAAACTAAGGGGCATTTGGTCGTTAAATTTGGAGAGCAATTACTCCGCCATGCTCATCAATTTCACATAGATTTGCCCTGTTTGTTAGCCGCAGCGACTCTAGGAGCTCATTGTGCTGGGCGGTTCTGACGCCCAGCGAGTTTGGTGATTCGTAAATTGTTTATTAAAATGTGGTTATTTGGTGCTTTTAGCTTGTACTTTGCTGTGATATCGATGTATTTCCCTCTGTGAGAGTTTAAAGAAAAGAAATATGCCCAGTTGCCATTTGCCCCAGAGACTACTGTTGTAAAAGAGGTAGTGGTTGTATAAGTCGCTGGGCAGCGCATTGGAATTTGAAAATCCAATATGCATTCGAACGTTGAATGTGTGAAATCCATTATGGTATTTGGAAAGTTTGAAATAAAACCTCTAGGTTTAACCCTCATCTGGAGGGTTGTAACCCCCTTTAAGTTTTCTCCCGGTGAAAAAAAAAGATGCGCTGATTGTGTCGCAAAATGATTTTATTTTAAGTAATAGTTTTACAATCTTTGCGCAGATTCCTACCACCTACCGTGCGGTGGGATAAGCCGCCCCCCCAAATCGAGGTGTAGGGGAGGTTTGGTAAGCCTTTAGGCTTTACTGGGTAAATAAATATTTACCACCATAATAAATTTCTCTTACAGGAACAATTTCATCCTTATTGAATTAAAACGTATTTTAAAGTTAATGTTTTTTATTTCGGCCAAAAAAGGGGGAAAGTTTGTGTCATTTTTAGCCAAACTTCTAACTTTCCTATACTTTTGCACACAAACTAATTTTACCCATTTTGTGCATTAGACGTCATAGAGCCAGGGGTTTGCAACAACAACCTACCCAGATGGTTTTGAAGGAAATCCCCGCCAAACCTTCGACCCTTCTCTTGCTTCCCCACCCCTTTATTCCTTTTTCGCGCCCCGATTAAAAAGTAAAGCAAAAATACAGGAGGAAGCGGGGAAAAAAAAGTAGTAGAAGAAAGGGAAAAAAAAAGGGAAAAAAAAAGATAAGAAAAACGGTTCGATAGATTTTATTAAAGTGATGTTACCTTTATGCCATCCCTGCAATAAAGGGTGTTTAAATGTCATTAAACCTCAGGGATTGGAGACAATCTCTCCTCATAACACCTCTTCACCACTACGTTTTTTAGTTTTTTATAGGTGTTGTGCTTGCCCCATAATGGTGGATCAGGCGAGCGTCAGACCCTGGCCCCTTTTGAAGAAAAATATGAGACTGTCCAGTGAAACTTGGTATTTTTTTTCTCGCGCGACGCGCAGCTTCTAAACCTCATTTCAGACAGAGTCTACCTTTGATTGAGGATATACAATACCTATTTGATTGTTGCGTCAAATTTAAATTGGTATTCATTCCACTATGTAATTGGGATGTTGGGAGTGGCCTTCTGAATTTGAACATTTTGTTGTTGTCTTTGCATATAGCCGGAAAAATCCCGCGGGAGGGTGATTTTATTCTACTTTCTGACAAGGTAATGTCATGTAATCCAGTTTGAATAGGTAAAACTTTACGTTTCTTGTGTTATTACCTAAAAATTTCAAAAATGTAATTTCGCGCCACAATATTATTATAAATGCAACCATTTTCACGCATTCAGGCCATCGTACTAATTGACTCGAGACGTATTGCGGATATAACTATGAGCCTTGCCAACACTTCAGAAATTTTTTCCTTATTGCCATAAATGCCATCCACACGTTTTTTCAGGAAAATTTCCGCCACGTTGTCTGGTTGTAGCCGTTTTAATTTTGCTTATTAGTCTACTTCCCAAAGCAACCACACCGACCTACCTACCGACTTCGTCTATGCAGAACTTATTGCTGTTTCAACAATTTATTTTAAAAGACACTGAATGTTGATTCAAAATTGCCTTTTTGCACAATTTGCTATATTACGGACACCACAAATTCTTACCACCTTTGGATACTTCATCATTTTATGGGTTGCAGCCCCACTTTGTTACGCGTTTTACAGAAAGAAAATGGCGAGCAGTTTGCTGTACATGACGTCTGGTATTATAATGATGAACCATAATTATTAGAATTTAAAATCGTTTCTATCAAAACTTTGTGTGAGGAAAATGTGTTGAATGAAACTAAAATATTGCAGGCGGTATCCGCTTCGCGCGGGAGGGGTGCCCCTCTCCACCCACGCCCACCAACAATTTTATATAACATTACAAAAAGAAATTCTGCTATATCCGTCTTAATTTTAATACCGTTGCTATACCTCTAAGACGGCAGCCAGAAGAGGTTTACCTTCAAACGAAAGCGATACCAATATCTGAATGCGGGAAAATTCAGAGAAGAGAAAAATATAACATTTGGCCAAAAATGAGGGTTCTGCCGGAGACTCCCTTGCTGCGTGTGGCCCCAAGGAAGAGGGGTTAAAGTAATATGGGGCCAAATGTGTTGACTGCCTCTAATCGAATGAAATTATAGCCTCAAATTATTCCTTAGTAACACAGGAGTTTAAAAAAAGTCAATTGGGTCCACATGCGTGTGGTGCCTCCTTTCCAAGGATATTTGGAAAATAGGCTTAAGGTCATTTGTTATCAAGAAAGGGTACCCTTTGCCAAATTTACCCAGATTTCTTTGTAAAAAATATCAAAAAATTTAATGATACTGATTCCCCAATCATTCTTTTTATTTTGCATAGGTTGGTTCCCTTTAATAGGGAGGGCATACTGTCCCAATCCCCATAGAGTTCCTACAGGGAATTTTTTACCCCCTCGTTATACAAACAAGAGATGCCGAAAATTTGGGTATTGCAAAGGGTGACCGTTCTTGAATAACCAAATGGACTTTATTAATCGCATAGTTCCCAAAATCTGGAAAGGAGGGCACCACACGATGTGACCCAATTGACCTTTTTTTACTCCTGGTTACCTAAGGCATAATTTGCGCTATTACAGGAGATTTAGAGCAGTTCAAACATGACCCCATAGTAACTGTACCCCTCTCCTGGGGCCATCACGCAGCAGCGGAGAGGGGTCTCTGCAGACAGTTCATATTTGCAAAAGTATAATGTTCACTGAAATTTCCCTTGTTTAGATATTGGTACCTCGTCGTTATCAAACGCTTCTGGGTGATGCTCTAGAAAGCCATTATCCATGCACACTGGCGTTTCGAAATTGTTTATCCACTTTGCAGAAGAAAAATGTTTGGAAATCGCATACTGTATGGGATCCGCGCTTCGCGCGTGAGTGGAGAGTCTTCAATGTGAGATATGAACTCGCACGAATTAAAGGGGGATGGCCCGATTTTAAGGATATGAAGTTTTCATCTTGAGAGATTGGCCTTACACCGGAAATCCCATCTGTATAGTTTCGAGCCGATATTTTAACCGTTTTGATACACGAGCTAAAAACGTGATTTTGTAAGCCCTAGAGTACTGTGTAAAATTAAAAGTGGTCGACCAAAAATTGGTCACATTTTCGGTCATAACTTCCAAACCAAACATCCTTTGGTTCTAAGATTGCACAGGGTAAAATGAGAAAAATAGTAGCTGTCATCTGATTACCAAATGTGACCCGTCCAGTAAAATTGGGCGCTGGGGGACAGGCTATTAGCGATCGGGACATGGACCTTTAATCAAACAAACCTTAATTACCCATCATTTAAGATTGTACGGGCGTTGCTCATACCTGAAGCCATATATTTGCTATATAAACCATTTACGGTTCATTATCCCCATCAGCCTTTGATGAGTAAATATTACAAAGACAATATTCGCAAGCTTAATCCCTCCCGCACCCACCCTCAGACCTCAGAAACTAACACGTCCATATCTTCATTCAAACAAAAAGGGGCCGCCCAGTTGGTCCGGGGGCCGGGATAAATGAAAAACTTAGGGCCCTGGTTTCAGAAAAATAACCGAGAAGGAGGCGAAGGCGAGAAAAATGTCATGCAACCCAAACAAGATATAGCCACTAAAAGTCAAATCGGATAAAATCTACTATTTAAGCTCACAGCGGCCGGACAGGAAAAAATGCCCCTTCTCCTAATTTTAAGAACGTTGCCCTACTAAAAGATTTATGTTGTGAACCACGCCAATCAAATTTGCATGAAAAAAAAAATATTGGAAAAAGAATATACAAGAGTTTTCATACGCTACGGCATATTTTCTTTTAACGGATATTGGTCGAGGTCCGCCATTTTATCAAGTAGGGTCTCAAGGATAAGGGTTACTTGTGCATCCGGGCAAAGTCTTGAAACAATTATATTAACTTTTTTTTACATGCGAAGAAAATAAGTATATTATTATGTCATTAAAAGTACGCCGCATGTACTTGATTTATCGCATATTGGAACATTCTTCTACCGCTATTTTTGGCAATTTTGTATCAATTTGAATTATGGTAACGTATCTGTTGCAATCATTGTGCGGACAGGCTCTCGGAAAACTCTTACGAAACTTTAATAATCCAATATTATCGTGTTTTGAACTTTATTAATTAGAGGCATAATAGAGGCCGATAAAAATGTCTGTACCTGTAATATGTGCACTTGTGTACGAGTAGGGACACTTTTAAAGAATGGATTTGGGCTGGCGACATGGCAAAAACAAGAATATGCATCATCAGCCTTATTGCTGATACTTTCTGCTACTTTCTTGATAACTTCTCGACCAGATCATTTTGGAAGCATAACTCTGTATTAATTGAAATAAAGCATTCATTTTACCGAGAAAAAACAGGGCTTAAACTGGTTGACTGTGAGCGACATGAAAATCGTTTTGAACACTATATCGGAGAATGGCCCTAAACTGTTTTCCTTTTCATTTCTCTATATGTATTTTTCTGGATGGCTTCAACAAGGTTGGAATAGTCTCCTACAAAAGCAGCTATTCACGGTGTTTACGAAACAAACGATCTGCGCCATTCTCTTGGATCATAGCGAAAACAGTTGACTCAAGAGGGCGTAGAGTGTTCTTCCACATTGCAATTATTCCAATACCCAATTTTGGCACTGTTGTACATAAAATTAGTGACAAAAAGTACCTAAATGAAACAGAAAACTCATCACAATCTTGCAATTAAAAAGACATGAGAGGATTCTCCCAGGAAGAGCGCCCCCAATTGTTTCCGAACCCCAGTTTTTTACATATTTGGACGGCTTACCATGTATTAGATCACCCTGAAGCGAATAAGCCAAATACGCCGCCTTTATGTAATAACAGAGGATGATTAGTAGTGAAAGCCAAAGCATGGTTTTCTAGGGGAAGTTCAAAACAAGGTTTGAGGTTTTTCTTTGCATATGTTTGTCCAATAAAACTCCTCGTAACCGTTCTCGGTAGGTGGTCTACAACACGATGCAGTTGAAATTTTGAGAGAAATTCCGTCAACCTAAAAAAAAAATCTCCTCCTGTCACTTAAGTACTTCAAGAAACCTCACGCCTCCTATCATACTCTAATTAATCTCCGACAATGTAGGTTTTGAAATAGCCCTCCTCAAAGTATCCAATCATAATCGTGCAAACGCAGGTCATCGTTGATCCATGGCCCCACCTTTAGTCTAGAGGTAATGGTGACCATCAAAACTAAAACGTAAGCATGTTAAGCCCTGAGTACCAACTCGGCAGAGCGAAGTATTGTGGTTCTAGAAAATGTTAAAGGTGCTGGTTCCGATTTTTATCTGTGTTGTTCTCTACTAGAGATGAGAGTCTGACACTTGTACACATGACCATGAAAGTACCGTGGGAAACAAACTTGCGGTTGGTGGTAGAAGCAGACGCATAGTGCAAACGCCCTAATCCACGTCTGTGCTAATATTGATGGTTTTAACATTAAACCAGGATTTTTTTATCTGTATCTTGAGAAAGGATGGAAAGTTGAAAGCTAAAAATTTCAGGACAACAATGAGAAGAAAAATACGGCCTGTTCATCTGGAGATCAAAAAATTGATACATATCCGGGTAAATCAGTGGCGCTGGTCCAAAAGAACGATCGGGGAACAGCACCTTTAAAAATCGGCTCAGGATAAAAATTGTGAGCTTCCAAACTTAGGATATGGGATTGCGCTGTACAAAAAAAAACGTACATCACATAGTAGATAAGAAAAACAGGGTGTTCATGAACCGTCGATGATGCAGAATCTGAAACATAAATACGTGGTATTGTATATGATAAGGGATTTCACGGATCGGGTGAAGGATTTCAAGAGGATTGGGCATTAAAGATGGGGCGAGGAAATATATTGTTTCACTACTTACATGTCGCATGTAAGTAGTTGTAGTACCAACATGCTTACCTGATACATGGATTTACATGTCGCATAAACGCGTCCTGAAAACCATTAATCGAAATCGAAACAGCCTTAATCAGTAATTTTTTCCACATATTTAAAATGTCCTGAGTTTGTCATTGTTCGAGAAATAATACCGTTTGTCGTGAAAAAGGCATTACAAACATCGTTAAATCACCTTAAAAGCTCGTACAAACTAAAAAATTTTGAACTATTTAATGACGTTATAATGTCGGGCTAATTTAAATAACTATGTTTAAAAAACTTATGTTGTTCCCAAGTTTACCAGCTTACCAAGTTAAATCTATTTCAGTGAAATAATGAGGAAAACAGTCAACGTCGACCAAAAACTTGAGGGCGATTTGTTACATCCGGAAGAAAACGACTTGTATGTGGCTTTATTTTTCTGAACGACGTGGATTTACCAACATACAAAAGTATGTATTACCGCCGTCGAGAATTATTGCGGCAATTTACTGTTTTTTAAAATTTTATATTAAGTGGATATTTGGGTCAAAGACGATGACTCAGAGAGAATAAGTTAATACCAAGAATACATTTCAAGCCAGCAGCAACTCCACAAATAGTTCCTACCGCTTCCAACACGGATATTAGTCCTCAGAAAAACTGTGGAACGAAACGCCCAAGGCCTGGTGTGTTCCGACTTGAAAGCTTATTATACACAAATGCACCAAGAAGAACCATCCAGCCCCAGTGTCCATCAGGAGGGTCTGCGTTGGATCTGTCGAGACAGAACACCGTAAGTTGTTTAATGTTAAAATCTTTATAAACAAAAAAAAACTACATTTTTCAAATGGTACAGGGCAATAGTGGGGTTGGTGTTGGGTCAATGAAACACAGTTCCCGTAGGATTGGTGCTCAAAGTTGATTTTCTTGCCGTGTTTCATTCAATAGGGACCAACAGTCAAAATGATGGGGTGCAAATTTTGGGAC
>JAMKCH010028772.1:0-41680 GCA_023653785.1 Ophioderma brevispina | reverse complement strand
ACTAAGGACTCGGAAAAGAAAGATAAGAGAAATAAAGGGCGTTTATATTGCGATTTAACCAGTGATTAGCGTTAAACATCGTTTGAGAATACGAGATTTATTCATCTTTCCCTAGAGATGACCAGTGCACGCAAGTGTTGAAAAAAAAACCTGCGTGCTTGGCAGATTAATAAATATACATCCTTGTCTACCTGTAGAATTAAGTAGTTAAAATTTTAAAAACAAAATATAAATCATATAAATTATGTAAATATACCGTTCTGATGTTATCCGCTAGGAAAGGATGGACATCTTTCGGACCTAACACCTATAGATGATTTCTATCGCTACTCTACCAACCCTGACTTGTTAGCTTAATTGGTAGGAGCGCCGTCATTAGTAATACGCAGGTTACCGGTTCGAGTCCGGCTAAGCACGCATGTATTTTTTCAACACTTGCGTGCACTGGCCGTCTAAGGAAAAAATAATAAATATACATAAGTGACAATGCCATGTAAATATTACTCTAGCAATTATTTGTAGTATTTTATCATATGCATGGATTTTCTCATTCAGTTTTGAACCGATGATGACGGAAAATAATAAACCCGTATATGTCTAGAGGTTTTCATGGGTGTAAATTATTGGGACAGTTGCCATTTTATTTTCAAAATGACCGACATTAGGAGCCATCATATCAGTTTAATTCAGGAAGAACTTAGTCAGTAGACTTAATTGTGGCAGACCCGTATTTAATTCAAAGAAGTTAACTAAGCTCAGTCAGGAATCCTAAATAAATCGGGATATCTCGCTCGATCTTCTTTCTTCTTTGCGTATCCACAAGTCATTGGAAATGGCTCGTTGGTTGAGTAGGCTGTTCCGGGACCGCTATCATCCATGCATGTATCGGACACTTGTATCGGACGCCTCTAACATGGTGCGCTTTGACGCTGAGGGCAGATTGAGAACAGTCGGGGTTTTCACCCTACTCTTATTCGGAACTAGCTGCGGTATACATTGTGACTCTCTATACATGGGACCGACGGCTTAACGTCCCCTCCGAATGACGGGATGCTTCCATGATTCATTTGCCCAATTCCAAGTGAACCATGGAGGAGAGTGGTATTATCGATCAAGTTAATGGAGACATGCTATGTGCCTTCTAGATCGACGGTCATACGTGGCGCTGTTATATTTACGTCATCTACTGTATGAAATTTGTGTCATAGGAAAATCGCATACTTGTACTCAAAATCGTCAATGGGAACGTGTACACAGTTTGCCCCGCCTGGTTCAATTTGAAAATTTCTTTGCTAAAGAAACATAATGGATTGCTGCAGCTGGTATTAGGCTTTTTTAATGGTTGCCAAGTGCGCCGAAGATTAGTCAGTTTAATGGCGCCATCTAAATGCATTTAAGGTGATACATGCAAGAGCAAACCATGAAATAGAGGTAAAAATAGCATTTTCACTTTTTTAAAAAAATAGAAAAAGTGAAATTGGATCTTTCAAATGCTTTTTTCCCCATTCAAATCCGATTTTACGTTACGAAATGGTGTTCAGTTAAAATGAAACACTACATGCAAAATTCAACCGAATTTGTAATTTTCATACCCTTTTACACATACTTATGTATTTTATTGTTTTTTGGGGACATACTTTTTACTATTTTTGCATGTTTCAGCTAATTAAAGGCATTTTACCGGACTTTTTTTTATATATTTGGAGTGTGTATCAATTATTTACTATTTTATAACAATTAGTTCTTTATAAAAAATAATAATTTTACTAGATTTTACGCAAAAATAGCATTTCCAGATTTAAAATGGCTATTTCTGTCATTTCTGTCAACTTTTTTGACTTCTAGACATCAGAGCTGCATGAAATTTAGCATGGGTATTTTGGTTATCTAGTTCTAAATCTAAATGAAGAGATTTTTCTGAAATTCTGTTTTTGAAAAAGATCCAATTTTCCCGCCAAAATGTTAATTTTAGCGGGAAAATGAGTTTTTGATTTTTGTGAGCTTTTTAACCTACTGTTCTATTTTTTTTTCAGAAAAAAGCTCTTCATTTGAGTTAAAAGGTAGGTATACCCTTTGTCTATACCAAATTTCATAAATTTCTGATAATTGGAAGTTTGAAAAAAAAATGCGCGCAAAGTTATATGTTGTAAGGTGTTTCAAAATCCATTATACCATAACAACGGTTTTCGCAGAATTATTTTTCAACCAATTTGTTACCGTTTTTTACCCACGTATGAATTTAACCAATAATATGAATATGATAGGACACATATTTAAAAAAAAAGTCACTTGTCTCTTGCATGTATCACCTTAAGATTGTCATTTTGGACTTCAGTGCATGATGGTCGTAAGTGCAATTGCTCATGTGATACATCTGGGTGCTGCCATGCATAAGGATAACTCAATTTATCTTTCTCTGAGTCAGTGGATCTTTAAATAATTCTTACGCGATTGTGTCGCCTGGAGAACCATTTCACGAGCCACTAATATGCACTGTTAAAAATAAACCTGTAAAAAACAGGGATTTGACTGGCAGCAAGGACTCACAACATGCAGAACGTAAAATAACTGGAGCCTTAAAAATACGAAACCATTGCAAGGAACGTAAAATAACGGCGTAAAATCTTAGCTTCGACGTTATTGTTGTTTTTGACTTGTTTAAACAATCTGAAGAATTAAAATGTTATTACAATCCTCTGACCATATTTTCACGTTGTAGCTATGTCATCATACAAACAATGTATTTACGTTATCACGTGGTTGTAAAAAAAGTTATATTTCAGGCAAACAATTTTAAGAAATAAGGCAATAAACAAAGGGAAAACGTGAAGAAATAAAGATTTAAACCAGTTTATATACTTTGTTTTATATGGTAATGCACACATTCTAATGTCACCAATTACTTAATCATCATATGAATAAACTTAATACATGTACCTTACATAGATTCGAACGAGGGCCTTAAGATTACAAGTCCTACACCTTATCCACTACACTACATGACTTTACTGATAACAGATGCTAAAATTAAATATATATATATATGTGTGCTACTTTTTTTCAAATTAAACTAAATATAATACAAAAAGGAGGAAAAGAGTTTTTTAAACTATTTTAAAAATGATAGGAAAAATAAGATTTTGCTTTTTTTAATGACGTTACTTACGACGCTATTTAACACATTTTATAGGTAAAACGGTTTTCATAGTTCATATTCTTACATTAAAAACAAGTAAGTTACAAAAGAACGTAATATTACGGAAAATATAATAACGGTCAGCGTATAAATACTACCTTTTTTCAAAATGTGTAGTATTATTTTCTAGTCCCTGTTTATTTACATTTTTTCTGCTTCCAAATTGTAATTTTATGTTAGGTATAGGTATTAAGCGTGAAGATTATTGAATAATTGGTGTTTATCGTAATTTAAAAAGTAAAGTCTGGCAAAATTAGGAACATTTTTTAACAGTGTGGGAAATGGGACAAATGGCAAAATAGCCATCGTTTTAACTGCTCAAACAGGTAAAAGTAAAAAAGAAAGGTCTCGCTCTTTAAATTCTACTTGTTGTCATGGCAACAGTTTTCGTTATTTATGTTCTACGTTCCAATACAAAAATTGATGTGTTCATCTTAGTATCATAAAAACGTCAAATTAAACAAATGGTACATATACAATGTGTCCCAAAAGGTAACATTTAGCAGACTTGCAGGTTTAGGGAATCCTTACCTTTTTACGGGTGTTGCAAAATATATGTGATTTTACCATAGAGTTTGTACAAAAGTAAGTAACGGTTTAGCCAGTCCACGATGCAATGAAATTGTTTGTTATTCAAGCACAAAAAGGGTATTAAATTAATTATGTTTAATAGTACCGGTACTAATAAACTGTTTACGTAAAGTATGTTTGTGAACATTAGAATCAGCACAAAAATTTGCTTTGTTCTTTGATTTTTAAAATATTTTCAGCTTACTCACTTAGCACCCAAGTGGTGTTTCATGGGACATAAATGTCAGACAATTACAAAAAAACATCAGTGTGAAAAAAATTACCACTCATAAAGCAGGCCACGCCTGAAAACAATTAGGGGGTCCATAGGACCCCCCCCCCACTGGTCACTTAAGTGTTTAAAGGGCACTGGACATTTCAAAAAATCATGAAATTTTTCAATTTGTTCTCAAATGAAGTCTAGGACATTGGAAGAACAGAGATATATTTCACACATCACAAAAATAAACATACCCCAAACGATAGGGACATGATATGAAGATTAAAGATATCCAAGTAATTGTAGGCCCAATCTTTAAGTTTTCCATAAACTTAATCAACACAATGGTATATTACATGAATATTTTGACTGGTACTCACTGATATTTTTTTTTTTTTAAAAACACAAAGGTAAGGACAGGTTCAAACAATGTGCATTAGCGTGGGAAACATGCATTGTTCTTGATGAATTTCGCGTCCGCCGGCCGACGCACCAAAATTACAAATGTTCCGTTTACCCATAAGGAAGCTTGATTTGGTCTTAATCATTTCGGGGGGGGTGGGGTGAGGGCTTTTGTATATAAAAGCTTTTACAAACATGACCAAAATATCGATTTGAAAAAATCTTGAGGGGGGCGCACTATTGGTTCAAATGTCCCAGGGTCTTTAAGTTACCTCTAGTCCTCTATGTATCAACTAATGTCAAAATCTTAGAAAAATTTTATATATGTTCATTACACTTACAAGGTCTATTAGATAAATAATGCTAAATTTGTGTGTCATCAAAGACAACGACTACACAAGCTCCCATTTATTATATAGCGCATTTTGTGCGAGTGCATGAACACTTACCCACATCTATATGTGGTTTCAAGTGAAATAATACAAACTTCAGAATAATTAAAAGGTTCGTACCAACAAAGATACCACTAATTAAAGACAGCTACATGTTACCCAAGATTATGAATACGTCGGGTAATTTCTCATTTGATTCCGTTAAGCTCCAATCACCATGAACCCCATAAACCTACTTTATTAACAATTCGATTGGGCTATGGGCATGCGCAATACCTAACCTGTTTCCAAGACCGGGTCTGTTGCGCTGGCTCAACAGGCGTCCAATCGATAACTGCGGCGACTAGAAGAGGTTCATCGCTTTATATCGTTTGAAAAAAGACTGAACTCAGAATTTCCGAAAATATTATTTTGAGGTAGAAAAATTAAAAATAGTACCTAGAACTAAGATAGTCACCTCCTAATATTTTCAATTCCAAGGTTTAATAGACATGATAGAGATGAATCGGATTTTCCGTTTTCATGCAGTAAACATTTATGCACAGTACAGGGTGTCCCAAAAAAAGTGGTACAAGCAGATAAACTCCGATTTCTCAAAAACTACTGAAGCCGTGAATTTCATTTTGATGGAGAATATTAATTATCCTCTTTTGTATAAATTGTGCAAATCGCATGACAATCCGCCCACGCAAGCTAAAGATATAACGGATTTTTAAAGGGCATCCGTTTTTCATCCATTCCAATGGGATTTACACAGTTAACATCATTTGTCCGTTCTGCTGCCGGGTGAGTGATTTCCAACACATTGAATGTACTGCTGTATTCATGGCATACCACCAATTATTAACAACTGAGGAATAAGAAAATGCACACGATATTAGTTTCATAGATTGATTAAATGACAAATAGGCATTAAAAAGTAATAAAACACGCAATGATTAAGCCTACAGATGTATTTGTGATCAGCACAAATCAAAACTTTGCCTTATGTCTATTTTGTTATCTCTACCTGTGCAGTTTTCGTTATAAATAGCATTTCTGCTAAATATATAAACATGTTAACTAAGTAGGCACATATGTTTGAATATCATAGTCAAATTTCTTTTTACAAGAAAAGAAATTAAAATAGCTTAGTGACATGAAAGTCCTTTGCTCGGCAGTATAACCTGTTTGCCTGGCAACTTTTAACCAGACCCAAACGTGTAATGACACAACAGATACGATTTTTGACGTATCTCATCTTAAGGTTTTATAATTATAACACAATTGGAAGAATATGCCATTCATTTTCATTGAACTAAGCTAAGAGGATCCCACCTGTCATTTATTGATTAATATCGCTACTTTAACAATTGACTTGAATCCAAAATTTCATAAACACCCATTGCTTGCTTAATATCTGTTCAATTAACATGCTTTACCCCTGAGAAACCCCTTTAGAATAAGTATTGTCAGCTTAAAGTTATTATTATTAGATATCATGTAAGATATTTGTTCAGATACAGCACTGCATTAATTTAGTAATAATAATATAATAATAATAATAACGGAGCATTTATATGGCGCTCTACAAAGCACACAGCGCCTGACAATTATTATTACGCCGCCTTCAGGAAATCGTCACGATCATTTCGCTTCATTTAGGTGGCTGCTCGAAGACATGCCTTACAAGCGCACAATCCTATCAGCCGTTAGATCGTAATATTCCAGAAAGCAGCTACCCAGATTTCGCTTGGGTGGACGAGGCAATTGAGACTAAGTGTCTTGCCCAGGGACACAAACACGTTGACCATAGTGGGGCTCGAACTCACGATTTTCACGGTCTATTGATCACGAGTCCTGCACTTTTCCGCTAGACCACACGCGCATATCACCTTCAGATTCTTAGGCTATCATTTAGTCAATGCACACAATTGAGCCACGAATCTATCTGATACCGATAATCACTAACTGTGTAAATCCCATTGGAATGGATGAAAAACAGGTAACCTTCATTATTCGTTGATATCTCTGGTTTGCGTGGGCGGATTGTCACGGGATTTGCACAACTTATAAAAATGAGAATAATTAATAACCTCCATGAAAATAAAATGCACAGCTTTAGCAGTTTTTGAGAAATCAGAGTTTATCTGCTTGCACCACTTTTATTGGGACACCCTGTATAACAGTGCCATAGGATACCGTGTATAACAAAAATTCCGGATCCGAAATTTTATAAGAAAGTTGTGATTTTCTATATGAAGGACTTCGATTTGAGTTACGTTATTTCACACAATGATTAGTATATGGACAGGCATTATGTACATGCAAAAACACGATTGTTTGAAAATTGAGTGCGCCCTCATAGAGAAATTTCTGAGTCAGCCTTTAATACTAATGTCAAAGCAAATACAACAACCCACTGTGCACTATCGGCAGATTAGATTTGCCCAGGGCTATTTGATGCATTTAGTCAATCAGTGACATGGTAAGAAAAGCTTATAGGTACATATACAGTGATTTGAGCCATGTTTTTATTATATAACACATAAAAATATTTCTGTCATTTGATTGGTGGACACTATATCACGTGACATAAACTATTTGAGACTAGTTCCCCAAAATTTCACATGAGGGAAAAAAGTTCCCATAAAAAGCTACTATTTCCCCCATCACGGGGAAATAGGTCATTTTTATGGGAACTTTTTTCCCTGCATTGATATCTTGACTAATCTTGAGTTGCGGTGGCAGCTGATTTCGACGAGACTTTGGCAAGTTTTTTAAATGACAGAAATATTTTTATATGTTATATAAAACAAATATTGACTGCTCTATATTCGTGAAATGGTGCAAAATACCTCCCATCGGTGACTGAAGACCGTGGGCCTAGTATTTTCCATCGACCTTCCGATCGGTCTCGGGAAAATAGTAGGTCATGGTTCTCCCAGTCACATGCGGTTAGTTTATTTTGCACCGTCCCTCATGAGCAGTCGATATTTTTACAATCACACTTCAGGCAATTCATATTGGTATACTAGAGCAGGTCTAGTTTGATCGGTTATTAAGAGGGGCCTAACATGCGTATGTAATCGAGATACAATAAGAAGGCCGAGTAGTCTCTTAAGTAAGGACTAACAAATATCAGTCCACGGGAGGAAACTAGCATGGAGTGAGTAGATATGTCTGAAAGCAATAGAGTGCCATTCTGAGACCCCCTTTAACTTTAACTAATTTCAGACGGGTACTATTCATGGGCACGTATCTATACCTCCTGACTTGTTATATGTCAACAAAGTGTTTTATGATAAGTACATATATTTAGGAAGTTAACACTAGCGCGATTCTAAGATAGGCCTGTTTAAATGTCCCAAAAAGGGTGATAAACCTACTCCAAATTTTCACAGGATATTCCATTAAATAAACAGGGCCCAGAAAAAAAATACACTACCAGTGACACATTAGTGAAACTATTTGTTTTCAGTCAGTGGATGAGTAGATTCACACCAGTAACCTGGGGTTTTCTATACTCTCTGAAAAAAATCAATAGTTTCATTAATGATGTCATCACCAACCCAAATAGTTCATTGCTTGCCGGTCCCTCCATCTTTGTAGATTTACAACCAAAACACATCAATTCTATTTGCATTCCAGGACCTTTTGTAGTCTTGCCAAAATGGGGCGCAAACTCACGAGGAGGTCGCGGGACACGTTTGGATAAAATACACTTGATGGAGGAACACTTAAGGCCCAAGCGAAACAAAAACTTCCGTTAGTGATCAAGGGCGGGGGGGGGGGTTCCTAGGGACCCAACCCAGTAACCACTTTCCCATGGGACTTTTGATCATGACACTAACAACAAGGAAATGAATATCTGATTTTTCACTTCCGTTAGTGCCAAAGGGGGGGGGGGGCCGGTTAGGGGGGGTTCATAGGGACCCAACTCCTAATTATTCTAATGAGTGGATTTTAAAGGCGAAGAGGAGAAGCGTATTCAATAAATCAGGGACAATTAGCCAAAAAATACCACCTTGAAAAATGATTGCGAACGAGAAAATCGCCAAAAAAAAAAAAACTTCAACATGTTGGTTTTTAAACCCTAAAACTATGCCCCCCCCCCCCCCCACCCTTGGGGCCCCCAACTTTTTAAACCCTTTAAAGACCACTATCAGTGATTGCTAAATCAGCCAAATCGAAATAAAAATTATCAAAAATGCAGATGTTTGCATGTATGTAAACAAGTTAGGTAGCCTAACGTACCTGCCAAATGATAAGACCAGAGCAGCAACCTAATAAGGACAGAATCGGAGATTAGATTTTAGTCATTACTTGTCAGTTGCGACACTTACTACAACACGTAATTTGAATGGGAAGGAATCGTATCTTGGAACACTGCCGTTTTCTTCCTTTTATGCAATTTCTACAACTGGGAAAGGTAATTATTGAGATTTCTACAGAACTTATCCTTCACTTGAAGCTATCTCCTTGCAAATTTCAAATTTTCAAAGCACTGATAGGGTCTTTAAGTTTGTTAAGTATACTATCAAAATGGTTAAAGTCTTGGAGGGTTCGTTCTACGCTATCATTTAGAAATTAAATCTCAAATAAGCATTCTGCTCGAAGGCTATTAAGAAAGAAGTCTCAAAGTGACTTTGAAAAAATGTAACTGTAAATATCAAAATTAAAAAAAAACGACAAGGAGAAGACACATTTCGTTCCAAATTGTGTTTACTTTGATAGGGGTAGTTTAGGGTGTTTAGAAGAAATATAATTTCGAAGTTGCTTATCACAATGTCTGTAAAACAGAAAAATGGCGTCGTTCTCATTTTGATATGAGCAACTGACCAGAACCATTGGAGAACCATTACCAAACATGGCAACAGTGATGGTATTAGGTATGCATAATTTGGTTGATTGAATGTGTTGAGGTTGGTGCTGATTTTTTCTTCCTGTGCTCTAAATGATTGGATTATAATGGGTAATAAAGTATACCGAAAGGGATGATAGCGGCCGACTTAAATAGGAAAGGTAAAATAAAGCAACAGTCCAGGCGTTATACCAACTGGGTTCACGGTTTAATGAACATTAGCTTGAGCAAGAATACAAACTATTACGAGGGGAACCCAGCACACGAAGTCTGTGAGCAACAATGACGGGACATTTCCATGCCATACGCCATTTCTTCTTTCTGTATTGATTTCGACATGCTCTGCTCGCTGTTTTTAGCAGTCATAAAGGATTTGTATGTAACGGATAGCTATAACTACAAAGCAAAATTCAGTTATCCGAATAAACACTCAATAGAAAAGTACGGGCTAGTTGAGAGCTTATGGGTTCATATGTGCAGATGCGTATCGGATTTACTTGCTTTTAACAAGGAAATGATTCAAGAGAATCTGTATTCCAAGAAATGCGTGTTTGATCGTCTGTGACCTCATCAACTCGACTCAAGTGAAGTGGTATATTTGTTTTAACAGCCTATTGGTCTTCGAAACATTGTATACCCACACAAACTTCAGAAACCTCAAAAAGATATCAGGAAACATTTCAACATTACATCGGTATACATGAGTACAAATCCTACGAACCCAGTCAAAGAAAGAAATCAAAAACCTTCTTACAGATTTTTTGACCTCAATACGTGGTTACTGAACGGATATATTAACCCATTGATGAAATCTATCAACACTGATCAGTGTAATAAAAAAAGATAGGATACTTCGCTGGATAATAGTGATAGTATACCAGCAAACCTTTACACAGGGGGGCATTTTCGCCATGTTGTCGGATAGGATGGACATAATCTGCATACTATGCATCAGCACTGCCCAAAACAAAATCATGTTTATCCCCTGTAGAAAATCTGACAGAGAAAGTTGTGATATTAGTTAGGTGAACTGTCTCTTAGATTTCCTTATCAGCACAGCGATATGTAAAATACGCTGCATGGCAAACTCGCTGCAATAGTCCAAGTAGCCACATAGGACACTCTCAGGGATTGTTTTTTACGTCATCTCTAGCCGTCTTTTACATGGAGGATACAATTGGGAGATTGCTGGAAAGGCAGTTTGGCATTTCTGCATAAACAGCAAGTTGACTGTCATCCACTATTACTGTCGAGTATTCTAAAACCGATTAAAGATGACTTTGAAGGGACGTAGTGGATTGGATTTTTAGTTACAGTTAACAGACGTTCTTAAAACAAATGTCTTCGAGTTCTGAATAAATTGTGTGACAAGTTGGATGACCTTGAGGTTGGACAAGTCGTCAATGTTCAGTGCGCATATAGCCAATATGTATCTTGAATAAAAGAGTATTAAGTATTCGCCCATCATGAAAGGAAACAATATTAATTTCAAGTAACCTGTTATTTGAAATATCTAATACGAAAAGATTAGATCTGATTTTAAGCCAGGTTGTATACAGTCAACAAATTACTACCTAAATAGAGGACAGACAAATATGGCATGCCCTGAAAGATATTCACGTGGTAACTCTTCCATTATATGGTGAGCAAGAAGACGATAGGAATCTTAAAGATTAGGGAATGATGTGAACCGTTCGGACTCCAAAATGGTAAGTTGTTACGTTCAAACAAGTAATTCTAGCTAGGAGTTTTCACAAAGGTGGTAAAGTCAAACAAAATAGTGTTGCCAGTATTATTTAGATACTGCATTCGAAAATTTGGTTAGGAGGAAAGGAACAAAATCACATCGGCAGTGTGAGTCAGTAGATTGTCAATGAGGTCAAAAGTACCCTAAACTCCACTAACTATTAAAAACAATCCATCTGGTAGGGATTTCAACTTGTTGACATGAGCGTAAGAGCCCATCTAATGAGCGCGTTCATTGAACATTGGTTTTGCAATGGACACCAGGTTATTGTCTTCCAGAGTTAACCATTCCAGCTGGAAAAATCCAAATTGTTTTTCCGAAACAACCCGATTGGAAGGGACATAATTTGTTTGTCGTTTTAAATAAAGAAGCCACATCCTTGGTGTTCCACTGAAACGTATTAGCAAGGAAAAGTTAAATTATTGCTATCAAGACGGAGGACAGAAATTGTAGTTGGATCGATTCATTGAACACTCCAGCAGGTAGAGATGTAATTGATTTCTATGGAGATCAAGTTTCAACATTTTTATCAGTCCATCAAAAACGCACCTTTGAAGGACATCAGTTGTTGTCATGAGACTGAGGCCTGCCTGTTGTAACCTTCGCATTCATTTCAATAGCTTCAACCGACAAAGATATCAACGTTGGTTTTATTAACGTTTAATATCTTCAGCTAAATCAGATTAGCAAAGACTTTGGTGGGCAGGGAGGTCAGGCTGATTTTAATTGAGATTAATGTATTCTAATTTGGCGCAATCCTTGAAAACTTGACGAGGCATTTAGAGAGTTTAAGATATGCCTGTTTAGGTCTCTGCCTCACACACATTCACAGTCGACCCTAACGCTAAAACATGAGCGAACGTAAAGGGTGCCTATGCGTTTCCGTGTGCAGTTTATGTTAATGAATTTTACCCACAACCATGAATGTATTCTATTGGGCCAGAAATGAAAAAAATGTCGCAATTTTGTCTGATGACCTTCAGTTCAAAGGGGAAACAATTTTAAGTTTACACAGGGGTCAAAATATAAAATGGTAAAATAGTTTTGAAAAGCAAGAAATCGATCAAAAAAGAATCCCGCAATCCAGGATCAAATACTGCATTCTGTGGAAATTGCTATTCTATATCACGTATGGTTCTTTGCTCAGATTGCTGATTTTCATTTCAAGAGAGTCCAAAAGGGACACAATGTATATTAAAGTGTATAGTATTATTGCTCAGAATGCTGCAATAGAGTACAAAATATGACAAATGTATGTAAATGAGATAATTTTAAATTAGGTGACTGAGGATACAATTCTCACATCAAAGCTCCTTTGTGGACATTCACTTGGACAATGTCATAGTAGCGGTGTGAAAGTAATTATAGTCCGGGCACAGTCCGGGCTCCATAGACGACAACGGAATAAAGCGTTAAACTAATGTTGCGCAAAGAGTCAACTGAATTGAATGCCCTATTCTTTACCGTTGTAGCCGGACTATGAGTACGGCAGACAATAATCACCTCTACACGTATAGCGGTATAGTAACTTTTCCCAAGCAAAAGGAGAGTGTCGCAAAGCTTACTATGACAAAACACAACTTATTTATTAAGTAACTAACAAAATGGTAACTAAGTCCTTGGAGGGTAGTCCCTGCTTATTCGAGCTCCGATAAAATATGCTCTCAGGCTAATAAAAAAGTGTCGAAGCTGACTTTGAAAAAAAAATCTTCTTATCGTGTCTAAACACAGTACTTCTCAAATATGTTGCTGTACCACAATCACAGGTAGTGTCCTGATCTGCTTTCAGGTAGCCCCACTTTTGCAAGGAAACCTTAGATCGACCGATTTTGGTTCTCAAAAAAATATTTCGGTAAATATCAAAATTTAAAACGAGGAGGGCATATTCTTTCCATATTGTGTTTACTTTGAAAGTAGAACACCGATGATGTTGAAGATGCTTATCATAATGTCTATATCATTTTAATATGAGCAACTAACAAGAACCATGCAGAACAAAATACCAACATGACAACAACACTGATGCTTTTAGGTATTCGATAATTTGGTTGAATACGTTGAAGGTGGTGCTGCTTTTTTCTTCCTGTGATCTAAATGATTGGATATAATGGATATTAAAGTATACAGAAAGGGATTGATAGCCGAATTAATAGGTAAAATAAAAGCAACAGTCCAGGCGTATACCACAGGGTTTACGGTAATGACGTTACCTTGAGCAAGAATACAAACTATTACGAGGGGAACCCAGCACACGAAATCTGTAAGCACAATGACGGACATTTTCATGGCCATATGCATTTCTTCTTTCTGATCTTGATTTCGACCCGCTCTGCTTGCTGTTTCTCTAGCCGTCATAAATATTTGTATGTAAAGGATAGCTATAAGTACAAAGCAAATTAAGTTTATACCGATAAACACTACAATAGAAAAGTATGTGGCTAGTTGGTAGCCTATGGTTTCAGATGTTGCAGAGGAGTATAGGAATTTGCTCTGCTTTTTAACAAGGAATGATTCGAGAGAGTCTGTCTTCCAAAGAAAACTGCGTGTTTGATCTTCTGTGACCTCATCAACCTCTACCTCAATTGAGGTAATGTTTGTAACAGCTATTGGTCTTCGAACCATTGGTATACCCACACAAACTTCAGAAACCTCAAAGATATCAGGAAACATTTCAGACATTACCATTGGTACTACACTGAGTACAAATCCTACAAACCAAGTCAAAGAAATCAAAACCTTAGCCGATTTTGACCTTAAACGATGGCTACTGAACGGATATTTAACCCCTTGAAACCTATCAACACTAATTAATGTAATAAAAAAGATAGATACTTCACTTGACAATAGTGATAGTATACCAGCAAACTTACACAGGGTGCCTTTCCGCCAGTTGTCGGCATAGGATGGGAAATAATCTGCATAATATGCATCAGCACCTGCCAACAAAATCATGTTTATCCCCATGAGAAAATCCGACAGAGAAAGTTGTGATATTAGTAGGTTCTGAACTGTCTTAGCTTCCTTGTCGGCGCAGCGCATGTAAAATACGCCTGCATTGCAAACTGCTGCAAATAATCCAAGTATCCACATAGACACCCTCAGTGATACGTCATCTAGCATTCTTTTACATGTGAGATAAATTGGTCGAGGATTGCCGGAAATGCAATTTGGCATTTCTGCAAAACAGCAAGTTGCACTGTCCTCCACTATTACTGTCGAGTATTCTAGACCGATAAAAGATGACTTTGTAAGGAGACGTAGAGGATTTGATTTTAAGTCTACAGTTTCAACAGACGTTCTCTGAAACAGATTGTCTTCGAGTTCCTGAATATAATTGTGTGACAAGTTGATGACCTTTAGGTTTGGCAAGTCGTCAAATGTTCCAGTGCGCAATATGGACAATCTGTTATCTTGAATATAAAGAGTATTAAGTCTTGCCATACCGGAAAGTGACCCAATATTAATTTCAAGTAACCTGTTATTTGAAATATTTAGTACGAAAAGATTGGACTGATTTCTTAGAAGTCCAGGTTGTATCCTAGTCAAAAAATTGCTACCTAAATAAAGGACAGACAAATATGGCATGCCTTGAAAGATATCACGTGGTAATTCTTCCATTATATTGTGCGCAAGAGATAGGAATCTTAGATTAGTGAATGATGTGAAAACCGTCGGCTCCAAACTGGTTAAGTTGTTACTGTTCAAATCAAGTACCTCTAGCCTAGGAAGTTTGCCAAAAGGTGACAAAGTCAAAATATTGTTGCCAGATATATTCAGATACTGCATTCGAATATTTGGTAAGAGAAAATCAGCCGGCAGTGATGTCAACAGATTTTCACTGAGGTCAAGTATCCTCAACTCCACTAACTTATTAAACAGTCCATCTGGTAGGGATTTCAGCTTGTTGGCATTGAGTAAGAGCCCATCTAATGAGGCGAGTTCATTGAAAATTGTATTTGGCAATGATACCATGTTATTGTCTTCCAGAGTTAACCAATCCAGCTGGAAAAATCCATGAAACAACCCGATTGGAAGGGACAGAAGTTTGTTGTCGTTGAGATAAAGAAGAAACATCCTCGGTGTTCCACTGAACACATCATCAGCAAGAAAGGTTAAATTATTGCTATCAAGACGGAGGAATTGTAGTTGGAACGATTCATTGAACACTCCAACGGGTAGAGATGTTAACTGATTTCTATGGAGCTCAAGCGTCCACATTTTTATCAGTCCATCAAAAACACCATTTGGAAGAGACATCAGTTTGTTGTCATGAAGAAAGAGCTTCTGTAACCTTCTACATTGATCAAATGCGCCAGCCGACAAAGATATCAACTGGTTGTTATTAACCTTAATATTTTCTAGATAAATCAGATTAGCAAAGACTTTTGTGGGCATGGAGGTCAGGTGATTGTAATTGAGATTAAGATCTTCTAACTTTGTGCAATCTTTGAACAATTCATTAGGCAGTAATGATAGGTCGTTGTTATTGAGAAAAAGGTACACTAGCCAAATATATCCCTTAAGAGCCCCAGGCGGTAATGTTGTGAGCTCATTATAGCTGAGATCAAACAAGTCTAAGCCTTTTAATCTTCCAAACACTTCTGTTTGGAGAGATATTAACCTATTTCCACCAAGATTTAACTGCCATAACTCAAACGACCCATTAAATACCCCAGTTTGTAATGATGTAAATTCGTTGTCTTTTAGATAAAGGTATTTTAAATAACCACATTCACTAAACACGCCATTGGACAGAGATGTTAAGCTGTTGTCATTCAGAACCAACGTTTCTAACCGATTTTTCCCACAAAACACACCGGTCTGCAGTGATGCCAGGCGGTTGGAATTGATCTCAAGATACACCAATTCCTTTAGACTACTGAATATACCAATGGGAAGGGACGTCAGCATATTGTTGTCAAGATGAATCTTTTGTAATAAGACACATCCATCAAATACTGTTTCGGAAAGAGTTACTAAATTGTTGTTTGAGAGAAGACACTCTTCTAATCTGTTGGATTTACTAAATATTCCTCTCGGTAGGGAAGATAGATGGTTATTGCTCAGGTCAAGCCACGTCAAATTTGCCAACCCATGGAAAATCCTCATTGGCAGAGACATCAGCCTGTTTTTACTAAGATAAATATCTTCCAACTGAATAGATCTATTAAACAAACCTTTTGGCAGAAATTTTAGCATAGTGGCTCCGAGGTTAAGCTCCACTAGCTTTACTAGTCCGTGAAATATTTCAATAGATAAGGACATTAATTGATTTTCAGCTAGGGAAAGAGTTTTCAATTCCACCAGTCTATCAAACAATCCGACTGGTAAGGATGTCAAACTATTATCATGGAGATCTAAATGCTGTAACTGAGGTACATTAAACACTCCAATATGTAGAGATGCTATCTTGTTAGAACTTAGGTAAAGCTTATTTAACCTAATTAAGCCATTAAATATCCCACTTGGTAGTGCTGAGAGTTGATTATAACTTAGATCAAGGGTGACCAAGTTTGTTAATCCATTAAAAACTGTACTCGACAGAGATTTCAGTGGGGTGTTTTGAATTAATAGGTAGGTCAATTTCCTAAGTCCAGTAAACACAGCTCCCGTCAAGGATACAATCTGATTGCGACTCATATCAAGTCTCTTTAACTCTCCTAATTCATGAAACACCCCAGGAGGTATAGATGTCAAAGGATTTCCTTTGATGGTAAGTTTTTCCAATTTCAATAAAATACGATCCTTAAAAGCATTCTGTTTTATAAAATTAATTCCCATGTTTGGGAATGTAAGAACCACAATGTTTGTCTCATACACTAAAAGAGTAAATAAAATCTTGTTATTTTCACATACAACTAGCCACATCTTATAATCAAGAGTACAATTACATTTTCTTGGACACACTATATCAAAGAGTTTATAATTGTAATAATTCTTAATTGTTTTTACCTCGTCGTAGCCAGAGATGTTGCATCTTTTAAAATCATTGTAAGATAAGGACCCATTAACATCCGCTTCTGGTATGGAATCATTTATTCCTCTAACAATCAATGTTATGTTACGAATGTTCTTAAAGTGTAACGTATATAATCCACTACATGAGAATATCACATTGCATGGCTGTGAATCAAAAGAAAGCAGCGTATACTTCTTGGAGCAGTGATTGCTGGATTCGTAATGTTTTTCAACGTACACATAGGAAACGGAATCCATTTCGTCAGAACCTAAAGGTATTATAGAAAGGCCTTTCGATTCCATGAGAGAAGCAGATAATTTACAATAGTTGTCTATCTTTTTAACAGTGCTAACAGTAATCGTTGTCGGCATTGTTGTTATATTTACGTTTGTAACATTGCATGCATTGACAGTGTTTGCCATATATACAGCATTGGCCTGAACTAAGCCCAGGACTAATGAAAAAAACCAGCAAACGAAAATCATGATGTTCGCCAAATTATTGTATAACCAGCACACATTCAACTGTTAGGTGCCTGGACTGGATTAAAGTTGTTTCCTAATTCGCCTTTCAAATATTTTTTTTCCTAGTTGGCCTTTCAAATATTTTGTTTCCTATTTTACTTTATATATTTTGTTTAAAACTGACTATGACGTTACAATGGTGGCGAATTTAGTTGTGCTGGAGTTACAGAGAAAACAGTGGATGGGATATCAAATAAAAGATGCAAAGGCTTACAAGGTACAAGATCTTCACTCTAAAACTAATGTCCCTTTCAAAAGACAATGAATTAATTTGCTTTTAATCTCTTATTTTTTATTTTGACCTTGAAATATCTGGGCTAATATTACTATGGTTTTCAGCATTACGGAGTCTTGCATGAAACCGATGGCATCTATCATGTCTACAAGTATGACCGTGGAACGTGTTGGTAAAATCCTTGAGTCCTCAGTAAGTACTGACTGGTGTGTCGTATTCAAGAGAACCTGCAGGTGACGGGTCACCGGAAACAGACTTCACACTATACTTGCTCCAAGATCACATTTCCCTGTGAAAGAACAATTAGAATGATTATACTCATAAATATTCATGAGAAAATGGTTCCAATTCATTGGCCAAGTGCATGTGAGACAAGTGGGACAACTCGTATTTCCCTGGATGATAAAAAACATCCTTTAACGGAAATAACAAGTCTTCCGGTTACTAAAAAGATTTAAATACCGTTATATATTAGATTTCAAATGGAACGGCATTTAACAAACAATTCTACTAGGCAATAAACGACTAACATTTTAGAAACAGAAAACCCAAAGGGTGAAAATTTCCAGCACCTCACTCGATTAGATTTTGATGAGGTGATAAAATTTTTAAACTTCGTGGCTAAAAACGAATCAGAGAATTGATTCTGAAGCGGCAGAGCTATCGATGGATACCGCTTCATATTGCATTAGAGTGTGCTTCCAAAATGCTCTATTTTGTTAATTCTAAACAAAATTTACAGCGTATTATTTTAGCATTTCCCTATTTTCCCTATTCTCTATGGGGAAAGGCAAAAGACTCAACTCATAGTATCGAAGAACTATTCCTCCACTAATTAGAGCCTTGCTAACTATTAAGTTAAAAATTGACTCTGATGGTATATACTTTATGGTGCATAAATGGCACATTCCGTTATATTTCAATATAATGCAAATCCTCTGTAGCTATCAATCTATCAAACGCCCCTGTCCGTCATTAACCTATTTCACTCCCCCAGTTGGCTTGTCATTGACATGTTGGGGCACTTCACTGGTCCAATTCAAGTAGGCCCAGACACAAAAGAAAATCAGCACATCTCACGAACAGCCACAATAAAGAGAAATGTTTTTTTAAGTTCTAAATCGTACCTTCTGATATGATTTTTCAAGTCAAAATTGGAAATTCATTTCTTTTGTCACAAACAGACTTTGGAAGAAAATTCCTATACCAACACACAGTAAAGGCTATTTTGAGCCCTACAGCTACCTATAGGCGTGCCACACGGGTTAAAAATCACACCAGATGATATAGGGTTCATGTAGGTACAATAGAAATGGGTACACAAAAGTTTTAGGTGTTTTTAGCCCCAAATTTTGATTTAACTTGACTGGAAAGATAGAGTTTCGACGAGTAAACCAAAAAAAAAAAAAAACGGATGAACTTAAACAGCTAAATTGAGGTTTTTTCCCCCCCTTTTGGCACGAACCACCATATAAGAAAAATATCTATATGGATATATTGCAGCAAAAACAATGACAACAACATACACACACTATGCTCGAGCGAACACACACACATAAGCGCACACACACACGATACCAAGGCAAAATTAATATTACATAAATAGAAAAAAAGAGAGAAGAGAAATCCACAACCATACCAGGCGTGCGCATGGTAAAGCGCATTGACATTGGTTCTTACGAAAGTGTTTTTTCCGAAAATCATTAGTGCGCCCCGACCCGATATTCTTGTTAACCCTATTTCACTCCCCAAGTTTGGGCCATTTTTCAAGTACATTATTTCATTTTGTATAACGCTATAGAACCGAAGCTATTTCAAACCTCTGCTCAGCGGTCCTTTTTTTATGCTTATATAGCAATTATGCTATCATTTTTGCTGCCACAAGTAAAAGAGAAATGGGGTGGATATGATATTTTGTTCAAATTTTATGGCTATTTACTACCAATTTTGGAACAAAAGTAGTATAAAATAATGTAATTGGATATCTGTGACTCTTTAAACAAACATAAGTTAAATACAAACCAACATAGTAGTGCATCAAAAATGTGGGAATTTATTGAGCAGAAACTCCAAGCCATCCCAAAATTACAGATTCTGTTCGCGATTTCATCGAATGAAAATAAAGACCCTGTTGTGTGCTAATCGTGCAATATTGCACGAAATTCAGGGGAGAGTAGAATAGATTAAAGCAATAACCAGCACATTTTTGAGCTGCGAAGCAGCTCCTACAAATCGCCCGGAAACTCTGTTAGTGTGTCGGTCGTCCGTTCGTCAGTTCGTTACGGTAACATTAAAATGATGTTCCATTGAAGCTCAGTTTACAGCCGTCCCGGTAATTATTTCCAATCGGCACGACACGCTTATTTACGCTGATTACCAATATTAAAAAAACGTAGCGAGGTGGTGGACGTGTTTCGGATCCAAGGTCAAAGTCCCTAATTAATACCCGCGGTATTAGTAAAAAATATTAGAACTATGCATTTACTGTGATATGTGATAAAAGGCCCCGGATGGCAAACATCACACTCGCCGTATCATTTCATACCCGCCATTATTGGAAAATTGATTCTATTTTATCTAGCAACGGTCAAACTTTCTGAACAAAACATACCTGACGATGTTCTGGGATGTCAAACTTCGTATGGGGGTTGTTATTGCCACAAAGTGCAAGTATGAATTTTACCCCCTGCCCAAAATATGGAGACACCCCTAACATAAAACAAACCTACCTTTAAAAAAATAAATTCAATCAATACCCCCTGTACATACCCTCTGAAAGATTTTCCCAAAAAATAGTTAAAACTGCTAAAGAAGACCAATTTTTAATTAGCATTGGGCTGTTCACTTGAGTAATTGCAGTGCGCCAGTGAGACGGTGAGCCGGGTGAAACCATTCAGGAGTAACATTTTACAAGAGCTATTTGTCCCACTATGATGATTAAAGCTACAAATTATCGACAAAAAACATCAGTTAAATCTTGGGATGAATGTAATTGTTATTAACTGTGCTTTACTATAAAAAGCAGTTGTAAATGCCAGCTGTAGGTCTGTCCATATCTCAGTATTCGAGATTTATTGAGTATAAATGATTGTGTCACCTAGTGTATTGCATGTATTTCTAAGAAGCTTAAGTAGTAATCTGATCAATCTGATGATGTATGTCGTAAACAATGTCACGGCCAATGCAGATTTTGCCACTATGCAGGGTTTTAATTCAGTGTTGATCTAATTCTTTAGTTGTAAAAGAGTTACTTATGTTACCTAGATCATGCTCAGCTCGCCATTCGAACAAATACATTAAGACAGCAAAGCAAAATTATTGATGCAGTAGTTCTTATCTTGACTTACTGCTCGACTTCAGACAGCACTCCGTTGCTAAATTCCTGAAAATGGATGACAAATTTGGTTGATTAGCCTAATTTTAAAAATAACATTCCACACAATGCTAAAAGACATGTTACCATGGTGGGAATAATATAATGTGTTTTTTTTTTTTAAAATTTTGAATTTTAGTGGGAAATTCCGTAAAAAAATAAACAAAAATTATGAAATTCAGGAATAAAATCCTGAAATCTATGTGATAGCATGTGTGATACTTGAGAATATTATTTGTAATGGTAATTCATGCATCATTCGCATTGCAAGGCTTCAGAATTTGGAAAAACGTATTTCAAAACCTTCAGAGGGTATGTACAGGGGGTTAGAATAGTCTGATTTCAGTCAAATTGATTTTTTTTCTAGTGTATTTAGGTGTCTCCATATTTTGAGCTGGGGGTTTCAATTTTGTTGAATTATCACCGCCCCCTAGACTGTAAGGATCATTTTATAACCGAGACCCCCAGAGAAATCGTCGATAGAATTGCTTTTTCATGCTGTTGTAATATTTACGTAATGCCGGGACTAAGTCGTCACTTCGAAGGATTGCAAACTCGACCGACATCAACTTGACGGTCATCCAACTCGACGGTCAACCAACTCGACCGCCATAGCAAGCTCGACCGATATCAACTCGACCGTCAAATTCCAACTCGACCGTCGCGTGAAGTACCCAACTCGACCGATCGCGTGCCAACTCGACCGTTGTAATGTATTTAAATCACAATAAAGATATGCAGTTTTTAATTAAGAAATTTAGTCGATGCATATATAACGTCATCTTTAGGCCTATCAAAATCTATAAAAAGATTTAAGGATTCAAGTTTTTTTCTAAATTTTGTTGGTGTTTTGGTCGCTTAAAAGCCGACCTCGCCCCAATTTGTCCAAATGGCTGGAATTGATAAAATTGTGTGAATTTCAGTACAAAACTCAACAACAATCTGAAATCAGGAATAAAATCCTGAAATCTATGTGATAGCATGTGTGATACTTGAGAATCTTTATATTTGCAATGGGTAATTCCATGCATCATTCGCATTGCAAGGCTTCAGAATTGGAACCCTTATTGCAAAACCTTCAGAGGGTATGTACAGGGGTTTAGAAATAGTCTGATTTCAGTAAAATTGATTTTTTCTAGTGTTTTTTAGAGTCCCATATTTTGAGCTGGGGGTTTCATTGGTTTGAAATTATCACACACCCCCCTAGACTGTAAGGATCATTTAATAAATTAAACCGAGGACCCCCCAGACGAATCGTCGTAAAGTTCTTTTTTCCATTCTGTTATATTGACGTATCTGACTAATGTCGTCCCTTCGAAGGATTGCAAACTCGACCGACATCAACTCGACGGTCATCCAACTTCGGTACGGACAACCAGTCGAACCGCCATACCAGCTCGACGATAACCAACTCGACCGTCCAATGCCAACTCGACCGTCGCGTTAAGTACCAACTGGCGAAACCGATCGCGTGCCAACTCGACCGTTGTAATGTTTTAATCACAATAAAGATATGCAGTTTTTTCAATTAAGAATTAGTCCGATTCATATATAAATGTCATCTTTAGGCCTATAAAATCTCGTAAAAAGATTTTAAGGATGGCAGTTTTTTGTGGCTAATTTGTTGGGGTTTGTCGCTAAAAGTCGACTCATAGATTTCGATAGATATTTCGTTAATTTCAGCATTTATGTTGTTAAGTGTTCATGGTGTCGTTTATTTTTAAATTGGTAAATATTGTTGTTTATATTTATATCTCTAGTATTTGTTGTAACTGGACGCACCATTGGATAGATGTGTGCACTGCTTCAAAATGGATTTGCCAAATAGAAACTATACTATACTATACTATTTTAGATTACTATTTTTAATTCTACATACACATTTAGTATTTATAAATAGTAATCTAAAATGTTTAATATTTCCAAAGTTAGAGATGAATGTAATGTATGGTTTCACGGGATGGATGTTCCATTATCTGATAGTAGGGGGGCCTATAGAAATGCCATGGGACCGGGGTAAGATAGCAACCAGAATTTGGATAGCACTACCATTACAGAGGATGCAAGTTTCGGCCGTCTCGTTGAAGTTTTCCTGGACCCTGGTATTATAGAGAGTAGTGAGAGCACTATGCGATAGTATAGTTGAAGTTAGTATGAACTAACGAGAAATGAGGCAATAGTTGTAGGAACATACATAATAATGCATTCGGGTGTGCACCACTATTAATCCGCGGGAAACCTGATGCGCGTCGATTGTCATTTTCCAACATTTGCATGTATGTGGCAATCGATCACGATCAAAGACTGATCAACACGACTGAATTTCTGGTGGACTGGTTCTGGCCTATTCATGTTTCAACCAAAGAGGACAATATCCAGAGATTACCTGACGTTGCTAATGATGGACTGTCCATCCGTACCTTACCTGAGATTAATATTTATGGTATACAGAATACACCTTGAACTAATTTTCTAAATAAAGAACTTTTTAAAACTTTTTATCCAAAAACGCCCAATTCACTCACGAGATACATCGACGAGATGTACACATTAGATTTTGTAGATATAGATTTAGATTTCCCATAAAATTTGATTAAAGGCTGACACAGAAATTTCCTGAAAAAAATATATTTATTTTTTGGTGAGGTGATTAAAAATAACTTATCATCGTTCGAACAAAGATAGCCCCTAAACGCTTATTTTCAACGTAAGAGATGAATCGGATACCGTGTAAAACCAAAATTCCGGCGAGTTGGCATTGACGGTCGAGTGGTGATCCGTTGAGCTGGTATGACTAGTAAAAGGAACTCTAACCGTGATTACGTTTTTATTTTGGGCGTACTCGCATCACGTTATAACAACTTCCGTATACGATACCTGTACAGTTGTAAAAATGAATACGCTCCAAAAACAAAGTTTAGCAATATTCGGAGCTAATAACATTTGGGTTCATTATATATCCTTTTTATCATAATAGATTCATAAAATTCATGATTAGTAATTCTTTCGGATACAATTCATGGGAAACGCCTTCCATATAATATTGTCAGTTCCATAACAAAACGTGCGACAGCGCGGTGCAGGCGGCAATTCTAGCGCTAGCGCATTACTCAACATATGAAAGCAACTTGTAGTGTCTATTTGTTTGATTTCTAAGCCTTTTTGCAAATCACTGTCGTAGTTGTATATAAGACATTAGCACACTTGGGTGAGTATTTTATCTGAGTTGGTAGTCGTTAATTCAGTAATCTGCTGCTAACAATACAACGTTTTTAAGTACCTCTTCTGCAAACCTAAATATAGCGGTCCATAACGAAACGG
This sequence comes from Ophioderma brevispina, assembly GCA_023653785.1. Taxonomy (NCBI): domain Eukaryota; kingdom Metazoa; phylum Echinodermata; class Ophiuroidea; order Amphilepidida; family Ophiodermatidae; genus Ophioderma; species Ophioderma brevispina. The sequence goes on along the minus strand of JAMKCH010028772.1, from coordinate 16,898 downwards.
TCATTCCGATAATGCCTCGATTTACTCTGCGATTTTAGGGTGCCTTGCGACTAGTATGACTGGTCGACTTGGTTGTCCGTCGAGTTGGATCATGTGACCGTCGAGTTGGAATCGGTCGCGTTTGCAATCCGTCGAATTGACTGGATACCTGGCTGGACCTCTGTGATAGTGTTTTCGGTGGCCGTCAACTTTTTGCACAACTAAAAAAACTCTGCTATAAGGTTATGTTTGCAGTTTTTTTTTTTTTTTTAATATCCAGCCACTTTTTTAAGTTTTGTGTTTGTGATAAAATGATTTTACTTTTATGGGAGTTTCTTTAATTAAATAATTATCGTATTCTGTGTTTTTTAAACCTCTCAGTACAAATTCAAGTATTGTTTTAACTCAAAAAACGCAAGTGCCCTCGATATCGTGCACGGCCAGATCATGGTCATAATACCGACCTTAGTTAATCAATCCGGTCGGGCCCGGTCAGTTCTTAGATGGGGGACCAAAAGGGCACAGATAGGGACAAACCTACTTTTTAAGTTTGCCACTATCCTAGTCTTTTTAGTGAGTTTTGTTTTGCTGCTTCTTATATTATTACTAAGGCAAACCCCTGCCATGTAATTTTTGAACTAAAAGAAGCAATGTGGTTTACATTTTCATATCACTTCTTTTTTCTCTGTACCTTGAGAGTAATGTAAGGGAACTCACTTGCACCAACGTCCATTGTTATAAGAATTTCTTTCTTTGTTTTCTTTTTTTTCAAAATAGGAGGACCGATTACAAATCGAAACTGAACGCTTTAATAAAGCTGATATTTTATTAGATTTTTTAGGTGTTTTACACTTTTTTTGGCACTTAATATTTCTTTGCTTTTGAAAATGTTAACATCATTTTAATATGTTACTAGAAGCTAAACGATTACAAAAGAAACTGAACTCTATTAATAAAAATGATTTTTTAAAATGATAGTGTTAGATGTTTTATTCCTAATTAAAACAATGGTGATAATATTTAATTTGTAACTGTAAAATAGCCTAATCCAATATATTATGTATTTTAAGAATTCACTATAAGAACACAACCCACACGACACCCAGGAAAAGTGAAATATGAAGAAATAGGAAAAAGAAGAAGTTTCTTGTCTTGGGGGTTGAACAAATTGCTTTTACTCTTTCATGGGGGAGGGACTGGAAGTGACTCTCTTGCTTTTTTTTATGACACATTCATACTCTCTCTTTAGAAAGAGGGTAAGTCCTGAAACGAAATGCAAGCAAATTGTTGGATAAAATTATGGACGACAAACCCTGTCTGTTATTTTAGATGTCGGGACTGCTCCTGAAACCCAAGAGCCCCACTTTTTTTTCCATTCCCCAAGATTCACGGTAACCGTCCAGCTCAACGCTGTCAATGTGGGTTTTTGTGCAGTGGAACAGTATGAGCCATTCGTGCGGGCAAATTCTTTTGAAACCGGCATTCTTTCAATATCGTCTTGACATTGAGGCAGAAATTAAGAATAATTAATAAAACAGTCTTTTTTAAAGGACTACAAATGTACAAAATTGATCTCTGTATGTGCTTATTTGGCTTTTAAAAAAAGAATTTGCGAAATTAGCGAAAGTAAACACTTATATATGAATTATAGCTTGATATGGTATTGTCGGTGTGGCTTCCCGTATCCAGGATGTAGTCCCTTCGGGACGTGTTACGGTAGTAAACAAAACACCCCCTACTAATCTATTCCAACTTTTGCATACCAAGGGATCCGACTGTCTATTGCTTGGAGTTCCTCTTATTCCTTGGTCAGTTTTGGTTGTATTGTATAATTTTACGAAAGAGATTTTAATCAGTTACCTATTGAATCTTAGGGCTAAATGATTGTTTGGTGGATGTTTAGAGCAAAAAATCTATCGCCAAAATGTGCCCCATTTGGTCCGACCAATATTAATTTTGACTCCCACCAAACCTCACAGGCTATTGAGTTCATTCGCAGCTGCTTCCGAGACATTCTCGGTCTTCGTTGAAGAGTGACCCCCAACTTTTCAAAATTTGTATTTTTGCCCAGTTATGTTGGTAATTGTCATGAAACAGACACACTACCTGCGAACGAGATGCTCAAAAATGCATAAATAAGCGTGTTGTAATTAGAAAAGTAGGATTCCAGGTTGTTACTTAGCGACCGAGCTGGAAATGTAAGTTTATGTCCGTCCCATGATGAAATAGTGCACCTCAGAAAATGACCTCTAACTTGACTTGCCTTAATCAATTAAAACACTAATGGATGACGTAGACACGTAAATAATGACGTTATTTCCCTAGCTATTCATATTGGAAGGCCGTTTCCAGCAGGCGTTGAATTATTATCGGAAATCTCCGATATTAATTATTTCGAATTACAAAATTCCTCGTTTGGCGACACATAGACATTTCGAGCTTTTATATCCATTCAAAGGTATAGTTTAATAGCCAGTACCGATGCAACCGTGTAAAATCAACGCAATTTTTTTGTAAAATTGGGGGCGCTCTTAACAAAAGGGTGCTATTATTGTTAGGGATTCAGATGGTATCCTGCTAACATGTCTCAAGCCATCAACATGATGTACGATTGTACCAATAAGTGCAACATTCAGATATGAATTTCTTAAAGGTAAAAACGCTTTCAAGAAACAGCGGTATAGATACCATGGGTAGAACATTTTCTTATCTCAAAAATTTTTCCCCAACCAATTTAGATGACTTCAAGAAAATTAGAGCAAAAGTACGATAGCATGTAAAATTCACTTGGGCCACTCCACTCTCTGTATTGGGAGTTGTTCTGGGTAATAAGCACGGTAAAGCTGTTGAACCTTATTAGGAATGGTGGACAAACTATTTGCAGTAGGCCACTCTTCTTGTAAGATCATTTGCATGGAGTGCATTCCTCTGTTTGGATGGGTACAGATGCCAGCCCAAATCATGTACGGTTCAAGATGAATGGAGTCAGGTAATGTAATCCTATTTGTGCGTTCTTATGTTGTTGGTGTTTTCCTCGAGTTTCTTGGTGTCTTTGTCTATAATTGTTGCCTCTTTTTCCTATTTAAACTCTCTCCGTGTCTCTGGTATTTGTCACGTGTTTCATTTTATTGCATTTCTTGTTGGTAAGATCGGCTATAAGAAATAGACCAGTTAACATCATAATGTCCCTTCTTTTGTTGCATGTGAAACCCATTTCTGCGAATCGTAATTGAGTTCGCATCGTCATAGATTCTCCTAAATCATAATCTAGGCCACCCTTCGAAAATTATAATGTATTACGGCCGCTTGAAAGACTGAATACATTACGCTCGTTTCTCTGGTATCCCACGTAAATACCGTACTTACTCTGTGGCTCAGTGGTATTTCTCACGCTTAGATAGCGGGAGGTCCGGGTTCGGGATTCGTGTATTTTTTCGTCTTTATTTTAATTCTGTGCTCACCAGTTTCTCCGAGCTTCTATACTATATTTGTAGAGATTTCAACTCAATCTGCTAAACACATCGTCTAACTCTAACTCCGATTCAATTAGTTTCTTAACACCGTACTCACATCCTTTATTCTTTATTGACAAACTCTCGCATGCACATATACTTCATAATAATATCTTCATTAACATCCTAATTTACGCCAGGTATTATATAAAACGACATAACTAACCATTTTTGGCAAGTATTTTTAATATTATAACTAATATGATAGATAATGACAAAAACTATAATTCCAAAATAAATATTACATTATAATACAAAAATATTTTTTTTTTTTTTTTTTTTTAATTTACATTTAAATTGAATTAATCCAAACTAATTTGAGATGATGCTTAAAAAAGTTGGTCCTCAGCTGATTAATGATATATATGTTCATAGAAATTTTACGGACCTTTCTGATAGTATGTTTCCCAAATTCACACTTAGTAAGGAAGCTGGATTACTGGCGAGAAAAAAAAATTTTATCATTAATAACCAGTAAAATTGTACATCAAATTCATAAACAATCCGGCATCCCGTTGACATAATAACCTCATTATGTTAAATACCGAATAAATTACTAGCTCTAATTAATATTTCGCGTAAATAATTTACACTTAACAATTTCATACCGATCCAAATACGATCACAACCCGACCGACATCCCCTCCTCGTTCCATTTTAAGGACTTAATCATTATCATCAATATCTATACCCGGTCTTTCTGGCCATATATTGAAAAATGCAGCATTCTGATTTGTCAGTTTACGGCCCATTGTTCTGCAATAATGGGTCGCCAATGATTTTTTCTTTATAAAAAAATGAAAAAAAATAAAAATAATAGAATAAATAAAAAAGGGTTTGCAGTGTCATTTATGCAACAAAAAATACAAAAAATAACAACATTATTTATCCTCTGCGGCCGAAAACTTTCAAATATGGACTCGTTTAGCCTCTCTGCCCATTATGTAGTTTTTCTGACCTCGTCCCCATTCTTCTCCCAGTAACTCCACTTTGCCACCGCCTGTTATTATCTTCCTGGTACCTGCCCCCCCCCGCCCCACTCATGCCCCCCTCCCCCTTGAGATTTCCAAAACTTGTTTGGACACAGTCCACCGTTCGGGAGAGATGCGGACATTTTGTATTCACAGAATCAATCCATTTCAAGATTCCACAATTACAGTCCTGTGCCTATATCATGCACGCAAGGGCTATAAAGTTTATAATACAAAGCAGTTGTGTCTGGTATTGCTCTAATATTTTTATTGATTTTATTGTAAGAATTGTTGTATTCACAACTTTGCTGCCATAATATATGTATTTAATAACAATTTACCCCTCATTAATTTTAATTACGTGCGATTGCTCTCGCTATCAGAACCCTCTCAATTTCAACAACACTGTTGTTCGAATTTCATCAATGGCACATATATGATCCTTTATCCCCGTAATAGGATATCGTCACTGCATTTGTCCAGGCAGAATCTTTGTTCCACACCTCATCAATGATTTTCTTAATCTTTGCAACCTAAAAATCACATCAATCATCAAAAGTTCAAATAGTTTTTACACTACCAACTCATATACGCCATTCACAGACGGTCACGATTGTGTGCATCACTCAAAACAAAAAGAATGTCTCTTACCAGTTTCTTCTTCTTTTCTTCCTTCTCGTTCTTCTTCGATCCGGTGTTTAACTCATTTATGCAAAGCTTTATTAAAGTACGGTTCCTGATATATTCAGCGAGAAAAAGAGCTAACCTCGCTCGTCCTTACAACGTTAGTTAAATATGAGTTAAAATATTAGTTTTTGTATAATGGATACAAAGGAGAGAAGGAAGCATAGAGTGAAAACTGTCTCTCTCACCCCTGCCTTATCTCCCTTCGGCCACTGTAATAATGTGAGCGTCTTGTTCAACAATATAATATTTAATCGGAAAATTAAATAAGTCGGCCTCTATTTAAGGTAGGGCATTTCTCATTAATTAGGGTTAGTGACTTATTTGTGGTGACGAGCATGCTCTCAATCACCATAATCTTTTCTATAAAAAAAAACACCAAACCTTGCAATTGCTAGACACGTGATGGTTGCCAAAGTTTGTTTTTTTTTTACACACTAAGCTTGTGTAGTACTATGATTGGCTGATCGAGAATAACTTAAATCTTCCCCATATTAAGTTTCCTCCAGCATCGATACTTGTCACCAAGCGAGTAACGATGTGCCAAAGTGTCCAGAATAACACGAATATCATCAGATGTAGTCCACAGATGTTAATTTATCTGAAAACCTCTTTCTACTCCAATTGTTAGCCCTCATATGCCCGCCTTTACAGCGTAAGTGTCGTTAATGGGTTTTTTCTTGAGTATGCCAGTAAAAGGCTGGTTCTGTCTCGGACTATACTTTATAAATTGCCACATGTGGTAACTCTAAGAATGTTAAATATCTTAAAGTCAGTGTAAACATAATCGTGCACGAGCTGTCCTCATGATTCCCGTATGGGATGCCTTCGTGTTCTTTTTTCCCCACTGGCGGATGCCAAATTGAGTAAACGTTTTCTTATGTGTGTGAACTGCGCCACTAATGAGGAATTGCGATTTAATCCGTCTTGAAATAATGTTGTGTCACAATTTGGCACTCGACGACCCTCTTATCAGGCGTTACTGTTAACGTGATCTGGGGATGATTTGGACAGATATTAATATCACTTTATTAAATTCAAACTACAGAGTAGAATACGAAACGCAATGCAAAGACATGCTATAAACTAAAAAAAACTTGGAATATTTATATTTTGGTTTTAATATAAAAAAACCAGTAAGTTTGGGTGATTTTCAATGAAGGTTGGCCTTATGTAGTGACTTTAACCCGAGTTTGAAAAGAAACTTTCGGACAATGACTATTTCTGAGGCTTTTCATGCCCATTGTACATTGAATGTCAGCTACCAAAAAGACAAACGACTCAATTGTTTAACAGCCATGGTAGCAGGGGACTGTCGTGAAAAAAAATAGCTGTAGTGAATTTTTGTACACAACCGTACTTTTAGGCATTGATAATCCATGAATTGAACGGAAAAGCACTTTCCATATTCCAACCCCCTATAAATGGACCCCAGCTTGAATGTCACGGGTTATACAGGGGTCAAAACAATTGCTGAGTAAAAAATTGAAAAGAACAAATAAAATAATTTTGAAATTCTAGAGGGCGTACTATTTTACAAATTTGCCAGTGTCTCTTAAATTCACGCATATCAACGTTTTCATTCCCGAATTCCCGAAGACGATCATAATCCCACCATAAAATTAACATCTTGACGAGATGGGTCAACAGGTTTTTCTAATGTGGACCAATTTTCTCTCTGGTAGAATTGATGCCCTTTACTAATAATGGCTGAATCTGTCAAAATATCTGCGCAAACTTTATTTGCAGGGTACTCCTCTGCTTAACAACGCTCAAGCGGCAGTCAGCAGGGGGGATGGGATTATTCGCGCCTAATTGTTTTTTTCCCCAGTTTCCCCCCCCCCCCCCAACCGCCAGAAGAAAAATGACGGACTTTGTGTGCAAAAAGAGGCGTGACAAAATCGACCAAAATTTATGGGTAGCAAAAGTCATCGATTTGTGGCGGCCAAATTTTGGAATCCCCCCCCCCCACTTCACTTTCCCCCCAATTTCAAACACCCCCCCCCCCCCCCAGAAAATAAGTCTCTGGTGCCCGCCACTGACAACGTTGCTCTCTGGCTTATTTGTCATGCAGCATAATTTCCACTCTCCTCTCTATCCACAGATTATGTAAAGCAAAGTAATACTTCTTCTTTTTCTTTTCAGAAGATGATTTTTAAGCTTTGAACAGCGCTACGGAGATCGGGTTGTGGCTGCCATGATTCAACGTTGTGTACTTTCATATGTAAAATGCTTTGAAGTCAATTACAGGACCACGTGTCTTCTGACAATATTAAACTAATATATACTTTACTTATCTAAAGTGGCTATGAATAGTTCCAAACACATTTTCTCAGTTTGTGGTATAGATGTAATATAACATCAGCATCTCATTAAATTTGTGGTACGTAACAAAATAGTTTTATATAAAAACGCCAAAACACCTAGGCCTACAAGAAAAGCCCTGGGTGCAAAGCCGTCCTTTATATACCCGTTATTTTGAAAGCAACATAATTATAACAAACATGTAAATATTCATTCTATCGTAGTCATTCAGAGCTATCGCTTAGTGCTAAAATCAACTGCAAGCGTGCACTAACAAGTAAAGCGGAGCGATTAATTTGTTGATTAAAGAGAAGACACGATCAGTGAGTTTTGAAAAAATAGTGAAAATTTGCAGGAATAGCTCAAAAAAAAAAAAAAAGTGAAGGATAGAAGTCTGTAGATTCTCATAAGTTACCTTTTCCGCTGAGAATTTGGTGACTTGCCATTTGGTCTTAAATCGACCACTGGTCTAATGGCTAATTTGTCTAACTCCAATTGGACTAATACCATTTAGTCTAATACCATTTAAGGCTCAAAACCATTTAGTCTATAGCCAGTGTCTAATATTCATGCATGTGCCTAAAACTAATCGTCTAATATCCATATCGTCTATATCCGAATTGGTCTAATGCCCAATTTGTCTACTACCCATACTGGTCTAATTATGCCATTTGGTCTAATATCCATTTTGGTCTAGTATCCTTTGGTCTAAACCCATTTGGTTCGAATATCCATTTGGTCAATGTTCCATCTAGTCTAATATTCATTTGGTCTAATACGCCATTTTGGTCTAATGCCCATTTGGTCTATATCCATTTGTCTAATGTTCATATGGTCGAATATCCATTTGGTCTAAATTGATATCCATGATACTTTATGGCTTGAATCAGATGATCAAGATTTGTTTTTGAAAAAACGAAGAAAAAGTAAGAAAAGAGAAAAAAATAAGGTGGCATTATGACCGTGTTTTTAAAAAGCATGATTTTAAAAAAAAAAAAAAAAAAAATAAAAAAAAATAATAATAATTAAACCTTTTCCTACTCTGTCTCTATTTTCATATGCCGACAAAAACCCACCTCCATATACAGTAGTATGGTCAGGGTAGGGACAATCCTTCTATAAAAAAGAAGTCTTTGGGAATTACTGCATTTGTTCCTCGAACGTTGCCGTACGTTTCATGTCAGTTTTTGTGGGTTTCATAGGTCTTGTTCCCTACAATAATTGGTATACTGGCTCCTCCTTGTATCATTTTTTGATCACATTGTGTGTTGTTGTAATGGTCCTTGACCGTAGGATGCACCTACTACTTTACTTTGCTTCCCATAGAACACTGCAAAATGGGACAAATGTGAAATTCACACGTCTTATGTTAAATGGTCGTAACTTTAATTATACAAGGAATAGAAAACTGGGCCCCTTATCATTATATCTTTAAGGAGCATGGCATCTTTTTCTACCTCCCGGTAAGGCATGAAGAATAAGGGGAAGAGGGGAAAGGTTGAAAAATTGGAAACTCGCTGACGTTTAGTCCTCGACCGGGGCGCAGGCCCCACTCCCATGACCTTGGATATCACGCTACGGGCGGTGTGCCAGCGATTTCGTGCCTGTATATGTCTTCCGTTGATGACTCATTGCTGCATTCGGGAGCTTTGTGCATTTTCTTCTCCAGTGCATTGGGTTTTTGGTTGTTTTGGGTGGCATTAGGTTAGTGTTGGAAAAAAATTATTGAAACGGCCTTTTAAAAAGTTACGTGTATGGCATATTTTGGTCTACAAATAAGACAACACTTATACATTTTCTACCGCAACATTATCAAAGATGCTTTGTTTCATTCAACTCTTCTAGAACTTTATATTTTAAAAAAAACTTTTATGAGTGATGAAGTTATAGAAATTAAATAGAGCATCAATAGTATATTTGACGGCATTTTTTTGGGGGGAGGGGTGGGAATATCTCACCACACTCAATTTGCTGTAATGTGATCCGTGGACAAAGTGGAAAACCGACTACTTGAATTTAAAAAGACCGATCGGTGTGAATGTGTATGTGAATGATCTTTATAGCAAATCACGCCTAATAAACAAGCTTTCCGTTGGTACCATATGATTAGTATCTGTTTTCTTAACCCTCATCCTTGCGTATTTTGCCACACCCTATTGAACTTTCTCAGTGTGCGCTAAAATAAATGGTAAAAAACCTCCTTCCCGGTCGTTCTAAAGAAAAAATGTGAAGGTAGCACTTCACCGCGGTTAGGGTATGCCGTCCAAGTCCCCCCCAAAGGGTTGGTGGGGAGGGGGTTGCCACCCTATTCTGCACAGTGTGCATCTAAATTCTTTGTTTATTTAAAACTATAATCAATTGAATCCATCATTTAGACTTAAAACATGAACATCCGATATTCTACCTTTTTAGTGGAAATTGCCTATTTTCTGTCGAAAATGTCAATTTTGCCGCTCGCAGGGACTTTATATGGCGCCACTGTGCGATCATACTGTTATGTTTTTGGACTTATTTTGGTATCATGGAAAGTGGATGACCATGGTTTTACCCACTGGTATCAAAAGCATCAGCCTCGAGTACTCTACACGAGTTTCTCGAGGGGCATGGTACCCACCCTTCTAGTAAATCCTTTGTTACAAAAATGGTTTGGTAAACTAGGTAATCAACCCTGAGCTCAACATTTGTAACACATCTCAAGTCAAAAGGTTTTGAGTTTTGATAAATATGTTGACAGGACTGACAGGACCAATGAAACTGTGAATTCTAAAAGTTCAGCAAATGTTGTCGTAAGGAGAGAGCCAAGAGAGGTTTGTAAAGGTCAAATTTTTTTAATTGATCCAATCATTGTTGTGAAAAGTTACCATGTTATTTGTCTAAGCCACAAGGATTCAAGAAACGTATAGTTCGTACTACCTGCAACGTAAAGTTTAAGAGTTATAGGCTAACCATCAAAAATCAATAAAAAAGGGTCAATTTCAGTTGACACTCGAGGGGTCAAATTTTAACATTTGCTAACGATTTAGATAAAAATGGTGCAATTATTGATGGAGTTCAAAGGATGAAAAATGAGACCCAACAGTATAAACAAATTGTAAATGCTGATTTTTGAACAAATTAGCCACTCCAAGCAAACCAAACTCAGACAACCTTTCAAGATATCAACACTCTCCCACAGATGCGCGTTTCCTTAAAAGAGGATCACGAGTTACTTTTTTAAATTATTTCCGTGTATGTAACTGTATTGTACAGGGGCCCCAACAACCGCAACATAACCCGATGAACTAGTAAAAGGCCCCTGTCAAGATTCAAAACAGCAAAAAAGTGCAAATTCCTATGTGCAACTGAGAGGAAACCCACATATGTGGAGACATGTTGTTGCATGTAGAATCGATTTGATACCGAAAAGCTCAGAAAGATAAGATCAGAATAAAACCAATATACCGAAGTTTTGCAAAGTTTTTGTCAGATTTTGTGGCCACCAACAGTGAGATATTTGTCCTATTATAAAAGTTTTAGATCTATACAAATGCATGACTAGCACAACGTCAAGGCATTATTAGGAAGTTGATCTTGGACAGACCATCAGAAGTTTTGTTTTTTCTAAATACATCTTGGCAATTTATATGGTCCAGTCCATACAGATTCTGTAGCAATGTATGTCATCTAGCAAATTGAAAAGGAGAAGCCCTATCAAGAACAATATCACCCGAAAAAATAAGAAAAAAAAGAATCGGTCCAATCACAGAACTCCACTCTCATAAGAGGGCAATATTACCAGTGAAGAAAACGTATTCATGTTGGAACATTAGACTAGTTGTCTTACGACTGCAGGGAGTCAACCAATAACAACTTCTTAACCCCGAACCCTCAGGGTCCCCTTTGTCCGGCCATCTACATTCAGGACTACATTGGGGCTTATTTCTTCAACTCCCGATCCTCGCAACAGTGCAAATATCTCAAAGAAGTTGGAAAAAAAACTCACCTGCAATTGTGTACAACTCCTGTTACCGTATTTGGTTGAACATCAAACGAGTACACAAAGTACCAAATGCTACCATCCGCAATCTGACAGCGCCTGCACCCCTCGTGGAGAGAGCCAGGACTCGTCAACTGAAATAAGAGTATGCACTGTATGTACCGACTCCATGGCAGGAGAAAAACCCGGACGACACACTGAACACTGTTCTGCAATACATTCAGTGTCTCCTGGGGGACGTGGGCAACATCTAAGGAAAAGTCAACAGCTAAAAATGGCTAATGACCGTGCGTGCCTGAGGGAACTTTTGTCTGGTCGCCTCTCTGCAGCAGAATGATTATGATGTTGAGGAGGGCAATAGGTACGAATCACATGCATTGCTGGCAGTTTGGTGCTTTTTTTCATATTATAATCACTGTTTAAGATCAATTCTTTTTGGGTTAACATTCAATGGATATTATACCAAATCGGTATTAGAGACCAAACATGGGATAGTAGACCAAATTGGACTATCGACCAAAATGGTATCTAGACCAAACGGGTATTAGACCAGATGGATATTAGACCCGATGGCTATTAGACCAATTGGGTATTAGCCCAATGGATATTAGCAAATGGATATTAACCAAATTGATATTAACAACTCGGATATTAGCCAATGGTTTTGTGGTATTAGACCAAATCGCAATTGGACGAAATGGGTATTGGACTAGATGGGCATTAAACGACCCAAATAGGAGTATGTACACATTCTTGGTGTTTAGATAAATTGGGTGTTAGACAATTCTATTATACAATTGGGTTATTAGACAATATGGGTTTTAGACAGAATTGGAGTTAGACCAAAGGGCAATTAGACCAAATGGATAAGACCAAATGGAATATTAACAGTAGAATGGTCAGAAAGGAAGAAAACGGCTGAGTTCAAAGACGATTCCATTCAATTACGTGTGTAGTAAGTGTCGGTTCGGACAATAATGACTAAATTCGATCATGTCCTTATTAGGTTGCTTCTGGTCTTGTCATTTGAAGGGTATGTTTAGATACCTGTAATGTACATTGCATGCAAAAAATCTGATTTTTGAGATTTTCGAGTTGCTGATTCCAATCACTGAGAGTGTCTTTAAATGTACGAATTTTAACTAGAATCCCTCCTCAATTTCGAACTTCTACCATGTTTGCCATAAAGGTGCGAATAAAATATTTGTTCCAATATTTGAATGTGCAGATTTCTTACAGTGAAGTAATTTGATATCTAGGGTGTATGATCGCCACACTACTTGAAACGTCTCTTCCGAACATATCGCTATGAACTGATCACAACTAACCTTACGAAACTGTGTCCTAGCCTGAAAGGAAAGGGGGTATTTGAACAGCTGATTTAAGGATTAAGTGTTACACTTTTTTCACATCAGTAAGTTTTACAAATACATATTTTGGGGATTTCATGCATCAAAATGTCAATAGTAATGTTTTAAAAGTCAATAATATCGAGTATTGCACAACTCTGAATTAATTAGTGTGTCAAGACGTCGCAGCATACTATCCACAAAGGTTGTTTTGATGTCAATGGGCAGAGCGTCCCACTCATAATTTAGAACATGAGCTAAACTCCTTGTAGGAAGTCTGAGGAAGATTGTCCCTGTTATCGATGGCTCGACTAAGGCATCCCAGGCATGCTTGATAGGATTCTTATCAGGGGAGAAAGCAGACCATTGCTCCATATTGGGGAGCAAGCAGGCATGGTATCTGCTCCACCCCTCACACCATTTAAGCCTCTCAGAGCATACTGTATTGCTGGAACACAGCGCCACCTATTCGTTTCCGCATCGATAATTGGTCGGCTATTCTTAGACATGCACTGCGTTTTTTGACTCCCTAGAAGCAGAGCGCTGTGTTAAAGGCTCTGCGATTAGCTTGACCAAGGAATGAAAAAACGGGTTTCGGCTTGGTTACCTTGGATATCACGAAATCAACGAATCAGGTGGTCGATCTGAAGTTAAAAATGGGTTCCTGATAAAAAAGACCAATTAGCTCACAGTTTGTAAGACTGGCGGGTGGCAGAATTTGATAGCAGCAATAGAGAATTGAAAAGGTAAGAAAATTGCTTTTATGGATCGTATTTTAACGTTTTTCGTCTTTCCAAATATAAAACCATATTATAAACTAGTCAAGTAACTAGGCCAATTTAGTTCGGAATATTTTGGTGGTAAAAATCGTTACGATAGGACAAGTATTTTTCGCAATCTACCAGTGTACCGCAACGTACGCTCAGCCGATTAGTATGTGGTTGATAACTCCTAGGGCAGTGAAGATTTGCAAAGTTGCCAAGATTCAACAATGGGCGGGAGCTGTGTGCCAAGACGATACGTAAATGATGTGCCCTCTGCCCTAATAAATTGTCTCACTACAGCGCCGCGCAGTGGCCCTGTGCGGCGTGGCGTGTCGTCTTGACAGCCAAAAAGGTTTTCAAAACCCTTCTTGCAGTTGCAGCAGGGATTTTCCAGAATGTCCAGGATACCCGACGGCGTTATGTTTCCATCTGGCACCACCAGTGAGGATTTCTCCATTTGATACCGACCCATACCATTGAGCCGCCACCACCTTGAGCCGATTCCTGAATATAGTCATCTCGGAGGTGCTCACCACGTAATCGACTCTCGGCTATTAACAATGCCGTTGGGACATGTTGGACGAGGCATTAGCCTAGGGAAACCTCTGGGTCAGTTTGGTGTAAAGGCAACAACCAACTCTGAAAACGTGTGCTCGTTGCCACACAAGCTTGGAGAGCAGAGGAAAGGAACAGACAACCAGATGTTCTAGGTGCTGATAGCGCGACCAAAAGGCATTGATTACGTAATTCAAAATTAGGCATGGATTCAATTCACCTGGGTAGTGGTGACTCATTATGTAATCATTCAACCTTACTATAATATAATACCGAAGCGTTCAAATAGAAATGTTTTAAGTTGGGTCTGGAAAAAAGCATTCCAACTGGGCAACATGAACCTTTAAAAGGAATTAGTATCACGGTCGCTGGGATTCCGATAGTAGCAGTTTGAAGCAATTGGATTGTGAGTTGCCAGAAAGAACCGACCAGATCAAGAACCAGCAGGTCAAAGGAATGCTGGTTGTAAAGAACGGAGTGTCCCCCATAAGAAGTGACTAGCTACCATAGCAACATGTAGGAAAAAACAGTGACCTTGTAGACGAGGCCTTTGCGTACAGGTGAAACAAATGATGCATACAAACACTCATGGAGAACACAATAGACAGATGGGTGGTAGGACACTCAGTCACATCGACACTGTAATATATGACAACGGTGCCTGCCAATACTACAGTGTCGTGTTGGTGACTGAATATCCTACCCCCCATCTGTCCTATTGGTTCTCCATTGAGTGCTGCATACATCGTGTTTCAGCACTGTACTCAAATGGCATCGTCTATAAGGTCAAGGTATTCGCTACATGTTGCTATAATGGTAGCTAGGACACTCATGGGGACCGGACAGCAGTTTCTTTACACCGGGTTAAGAAAAATTGGGCATTAAGAAGTCGCACACTTGCATCCAAAGTCAGGTTATTTACCTCGATAGTGAAGGGGACGCAATAGAGATGAAGGCAGGTTTGAGTTAATTGGGGAGGGGGACCCCGCCCTTCAGTGTTAATAATTATTACTGGTGGGGAATCATTTACGGGGGGGCAACTTTTCTCAACTACTTGATAATTCATAAAGTCTTATGTCAAAATGGGTTATGTGGCCTTGGGTTTCAATTGGGTTTTTTGTGTCGTTACCTATTTATTTGGTTTGAGAAGGTTCTTCGGTATGTTTACACAAACCCTGTCCAAGTATATATTAAACGACACTTTGATTTCAGGTTTATGCGGGTGCAGATGCATAAGAGACATTATGCCTAATGCACAAGCCGCATCCCGATGCCTCAAAGATGACAAAATCTAAGGTCGTTATTGTCTCAAGTATATGAACAAGACTATCAAAAACACATTGTTATTGCAATAGCATGTTGCGGCTACGTCGCACGGTACTAATACAAGTGTCTTTGCGGCGCAGCAGCTAACGTGAAAAGAAGCCTATGGTAGGAGTACCGTACGACGGGAGCCCCAACATCGCTATTAGTAGTTACATTATAGAGGGGGAAAAGTGGAATTCTGTTCATCTGCAACTATGGGTAATACATTTTTGTGCTTACTTTTTCAAGTTTTAGCAAGTATCGCATTTTCTTTTTTCTCTTGGAGTTACCTGTATTTACGGTTGTTTTCATGTACTTTGTTTTGCAATATGGCAAAACCAGATGGCCCTACCCATAAGATGGTCACACTCTGGACCTGATCATATCTCGTTTTGAAGATGGATAGTGCTGGGTGGGACCGCTTGCCTGGGCTAGGCTCTGATCATCGTTTGATAATGTACGATTAGCAGCCAGAAATCACAACTCATGAGAACTATGTGCACCACCAGAAATATAAAGAATATTGACAAGGACTCGTTCTCAAATGACATTTCACTCTCATGATGGCAGTCTGGACCTTCGTGAAGGCTCAGTTGATGAGGGTGCTTGATAAATGTGAGAGAGTCTTAATTAGGTACTCGATCAATGACCTCCTCAAACAGAGTTCCCGCATTATGAACCACGAGCCACCTGGTTTTTAATAAAGATATTGATGATGCCGAACGTGAACGTAGACGTTTTGAGAGAAAATGCGGCAAAAACTAGAAATAGTGTTGATCTGGATGCATACAATGTACAGTCAGCAGTGACTGGTAAAACTCATTCATCATGCCTAAGTAGGTTTATTACAGAGAACAATTAGAAATGCTAACAACAAAACCATGTTTGCTACTCTGAATAAGCTTGAACCCCAAAAACTAAACAACTTCCTCACTGTAATTCAGCTACTGAACTAAGTAGCTCATTGCTGGTGTTTCAGCACAAGGTATACAAAATCAGCGGGACCTTGATAATTATTCAGGTCCAACTCGCATGAATGATCCAAGCGGGACAATACTGATGAGACCGTTCCAATACATGAGTTTAATCCAGTCCGTTTGGAAGAGGTAACCAAGGTGATTATGTCAACTCCAATCATGTTCCTTAGACACCATTCCATTGGTGTTATTAAGGAGAATGTTGCCACTCTGGCTGAGCCATTACACACTGATCATTAAAAGTCTATCCCACTGGTGTTTCCCAGCAAGCTCCGGGAAGCTGCCGTGAACCCATTCTCAAAAGCCTTCCCTAGACAAAGAGGTGATCAAAAAACGATCAGCCTGTGTCAAATATTAGCTGAGTGTCTAAGTTCATGGAGAAATAGTGAGTGCCCAGATAAAGGATCATCTGTTGTTCGCGAAATGACGCAACCTGTCGCCAATCAGTGCGACTAGGGTGTTGAGGGGGAAGAAATATTGAAAATCGCCCTTGATCCTGGGCCCATCGTATTTTGGTAGGAA